>JAECUM010013712.1:0-61651 GCA_016617855.1 Megalonaias nervosa
GTTCAGTTAGAGTAAGAGTTAGACAATCAATGTTTAACAGCTAAAGTGTGCCAGTTTTACTACTAAGCATTCCAGTTGTTGGATATTCATGTGAAGGTATATTTATGTGTGTGTGTGTGTGTGTGTGTGTGTGTGTGTGTGTGTGTGTGTGTGTGTGATTTGGATTTTTAACGTAGCTTTAACAATTTTTCAGTCATATCGCTATGATGTCTGCAGTGTGGCAGTTTATAGTGGTATCTAGTACCGAGGCATCATGCCGCAGACATGTAGCATGATGTCCCACCCAGTCACATTATCCTGACACCAGGTCGACCAGTCCTAACATTAACCTCATCATGCTGAGCGCTTGCGAGGCAGCTGTTAGTACCATTTTGTAAGTCTTTGGTACAACTCGGCCTGGGTTCGAACCCGCGACCTCCCGCATCCGAGGCGGACGCTCTAACCACTAGGCCACCGGAGCGGTCAGGTATATTTATGAATGTTGATATTCCAGATCTAGAGAAATGTATATGTAACCGGATATTGGCTGTGATACAGCTGACATATATACATTTGATTCAGAGTCGGAATTGCATAACATTACAAAAAACGTTATATTCGGGTTCGGAGCCCGGTTTTTCTCTACATTGTTGGAAGCAGTTGTGTTCATTTATTATTTGAGAGGATTTATTTATTTCAGTTATTCGTTGGAATTACAAGGGGCTCAGAAACTTAAGACTAAGTAACTATTTTGGAATGACTGTGAATTCATTTAATGAAAATTTGAAAGTACATCATTGTTATACATTAAGACTGTTAGCACATAAAACCATTCAAGAATATTGGCACATCAACACAATGGATTTGGACATCATTCAGAATAACACTGGAACTCATTTGAAATACTTGATACTTTTGGGACTGTGATAGAGCTTTTAGGACTACTTAGGATTTCATTCACCATACTGTAAGTTGTTTTTACTTTTTCACTTTCTGTTCCAAGGAAAGATTTTTTTGTTCGAATGTTACAAAACAGCTTGCTTTCATTCTTTTCTGTTACTTAGTTTGATACCATATAGTCGTAACAATATATATAGTTCACTCAGACTATGAGAAGATGTGGGACATGACAATTTCACGTTTCAATTCAAAGTCACGATGAATGTTGACAATGATGGTACTCGTATGTGTAAAGAGAAAACTGATGCTGATAACTGCAACCTTAGTAAATGGAAATATCTTCAGCATACAAAAATATGCAGCGTCGTTTGTGGTGATGTTTATCATAGCTTATGATGACAAAAAGAATGATAATCTCGAAACCGATATTAACGTCTCTTAGCAACGCAGTATCGGTACTCATATTCGATTTTTAAAAACTGGATTTAAGGCGCCATACGTGACAACCACAGATCCTCCTTTGCGGTATAAAAATGCTATGAGGCAAGATAAGGAAGCCCCACCCCCATTGTTTACAACGTATTAGATCCTCAAAATATTTAACTTGATCTCAAATCAGCATAACCATATGAATTTGTCATTGCACCCAATTAAAGGATACTTCAGAGAGTCCCAAATAAATACGTTAGAAAAGCTTCATTTTCAAAATGAATTAATACGTTTAACTCATAAAAACTTGTATAAACACTTAAAATCTTTATTTAAGCACACATTGTTAAGAGTTCGATCTCTATGGCAATCGTCTTAAATATTGCTATTGAAAATGACGGAATTATGAACAATTTACTTATCTACCCACCACGGGCATCGGGCCCTGATATGATACCCATTTGTTTTTATCAGTGCACGTCTGAAACAATCTTACAATAGTATTTCATAACGCTCTTTTTAATAAAATCTTTGAATCGGGCTACTGTCAAAAACAGTGGAGACAGAGTATCATTTGTCCTACATAAAGGACGGTGACATAAGCGACCCCAAAATTAGGTTGATACGTTGTATATCGTCTTTACTGTTGTATTGAACACATGTAACTACACATGAGCGGAAGTCAGCATCACAGGCCGGGTTTAGAAAAAAATACTTCATATGTGACAATATTTCTTCTACTGTACTGAGGGCTGATTTAAAAATATATTTTCAAATCCAAAGATATATTTTATTGGATTTCTGATATAGATTTGTATTACGGTTGCGATAAAGTATAGGATAATAAATTAATTTTATAATTCATAAATAAAGGTTTGTAAGTTAACTATTAAATATTTAAGTCATATGTAAATAAATTCGAAACGTTGTGTCCTTAGATCAAGAGGACAACTAATGATTCAGAATAGTTTTGTTCGTGGTATGAAAGTGCCAGATTTTGTGACGACAAGGTTTGTATTGATTACACGCTTCACCACACGTACGTCATAACAGAAATAGCAGTTTTCCATAACAATAACGAGGCAACATGTGATGATGCAAGTTTGTTGGTGGAATAATTTGACATTTAATCAAACCTTCATACCTTCATACTGGGAATGTCTTCGACGTCGATATATTTCTCCTGGATGCTGTACGTGAAGCTGAAGATAATATATCGTTGTTTTGTCTATCGACCGACATTAAAATTATTGACATGATCAAAGAAACAATATAATTATAACACAATATTCAGAACTTTACAAATACCCCTCGCAGCATCACGAGTTGCATACTTTGTATTCCGGTTTGTTTGTGATTACCAAATGTCCCCATCTTCGCAAGCCAAGGTTCCGATATGTTAACCCTATCTACAGATATGATAGATATCTGTAGATACAGTTAACATATCATATCGGAACCTTGGCTAATGAAGATGAAGTGTCCTTGGCTGCATGGTATCCGACATGGGCATCGATCATTTCAAATTGTTATTCTCATCTGCAGAAAAAGCGAGGGACTTCTGCTTGATTCATTATATGTAGCACACTCTATTCCACACCACTCATATTGACAACAGTACAATGTAAATCCAGAGCCAGAGGTGTAAAATTGACAACGACGAAAGACACAGAAAATACAGCGTATAAGGGAGGTTCAAGTCCCTGGCAAAAGTTATACTATATGAGGTAACACGTCGTTGTTAATTTTCTCATTTTTTTTTAAATACGTGATACTGCAGGCTCTTTGTGGTCCTGATTTGCCCTCTGTCATTGACAGTTATGCGATTTGGTATGTTTGTGATAGTAAACGGGGGCAATCGTGACCGAAGTGTTTCACATTTAAACTTCACTAAAATATAGCTTTAATAAAATATTTAAATATATTTAGTCTTAATTTACTTTACCTGTATGTAACGAGCATTTACCCAAGAAAAAGTTCGAATGTATAGAATATATATTGATATGATTATTAAATGCCTATTCAACAAAACAGAACAAAACGTTTATTGGGGATAATTATTTTAGGTAAATTTTCCCCGGTACAGCATGTAATGTTAAAAAAGGAAATTCCCAGCCCATGGTTTCAATAAATGTCTCCCAAAAATGTGATGTTACTTGTTAACTTTTGACAAAGTTGGGCATCTCCTCATAAGTAGGAATAATAAAAAAGATGGAGAGAAAAAGCAACAAAATACTAAAGTTTCAAATCGTAAACTCATAAACCTTTTCGGAAAAGAACAGATCAATTATTCGAGCTTTCCTCAGAAGTAAAATAAAGCTACTTTACGTAAACTTAAAGCTAATATGTTTTATTTAAATCCTGGATGACCTGTTGAATGTTGAGTGAAAAATTCATTATTGCCAACTAAGCAAGAAGAAAATTATTGAAAAATGTCAATATAAGGAAGACGATTTGAGATGCTTGGTGAACTTTGATCAGAGCGCCAATAGCAGTATAAACAGAGGGCCAATAACCATACATACAGAGCGCCAATAACCGTATAAATAGACATTTTAAAATAGAATAAGGTGTGTGTGTGTGTGTGTGTGTGTGTGTGTGTGTGAGAGAGAGAGAGAGAGAGAGAGAGAGAGAGAGAGAGAGAGAGAGAGAGAGAGAGAGAGAGATTTGGATTTTTAATGTAGCTTTAACAATTTTTCAGTCATTCCGCATCGATGTCTACAGTGTGTAAGTTTATAGTGATGTCTAGCACTGGCGCATCATGTTGCAGACATGTAGCATAATATCCCACCCAGTCACGTTATCCTGACACCAGGACGGCCGGTCGCATAAGGTATGGAACGCCAGATGTTTTTGTGATTTTTCGTAATTATATTGGATATTATATATTGGACGTGTTTGTCTGTATACTTGTGTTTTAATCATTATATACTATATTGTAGTTTAAGTGTGTTCTTTAAAACGTTTTATCGGGGGTGAGTGGGTGGGGTATTTATAAATTATAAATTAAATTATTTATAAATTATGTGCAGTAGTTTTGACATTATATGTGGTTGTATTGAAAATATGTTATGAAATGCGGTTGTTTAATAGTCAAATGTGCTTCTGACCTAATATATACAGTGTAGTTTCCTTTATAATCGGTTCCTTACTCCTTTCCTTTATATTCGATGGCTAAGTCTTTTTAATTTGGTAGTTACAACTACGCATTTGGAGGATACATCGTTCCTTGCGGTGCTTTACTGATTTACTGCTTTATCATACTGATGATGACGTAACTCAACATCAATATCTTTGCATGTCATATTAAACTGACATCTTGAGTTTAGTTCCGTTTCTGAACTACTACATCAATTTGATGTCACGTGTTCAAAGCAAGAAAACTATGTTTGAACCACACATGGTGTAACTCCCGTTAAATGCTAACACGGCATACCATGATAACTACGACATTTTGCGACCGCTGCAGTGGCCTAAGTTGTTAGAGCGCCCGCGTCGGATGCGGGAGGTCGCGGGTTCGAACCCAGGCCTAGTCATACCAAAGATTTAATAAAATGGTACTAGCAGCTGCCTCGCTTGGCGCTCAGCATTAAGTGGTTAGTGTTAGGACTGGTCGGCCTGGTGTCAGGATAATGTGACTGGATGGGACATCATGCTACATATCTGCGGCATGATGCCCCAGTGCTAGACATCACTATAAACTGTCACACTGCAGACATAGTAGCGATATGAATGAATTATTGTTAAAGCTACGTTACAAATCCAAATCACACACGAGACACATTACATGGTTCACGTCAAAATAATGGATCTTTCATATGTAATAATCATGCACGAACGCACTCTCTCTCTCTCTCTCTCTCTCTCTCTCTCTCTCTCAGTTCGACCTTACCGACACTTGGGAGTAAAGTAAAATTAAAATTCAGTCATTTATTTCCATTTGTTTTATTAGTAAATTGAATGTCTTTAACAAAACACTACAAACACCACAGAAACATTTTAAGGAAAAATTCTTAAAAAATGAAACTAAACTGCATAAATAAAAAAGATTTCGATTCATACAGGTTAATAAAAAAATATTTTGTTTCAACAATTGCAAATAACTTTAGTTGCTTTTGTTTGTACCTTAATAAATACTGTCGAAAATACCAGTGATATTCTTACCAGGCATGCATAAGTAAGATAAAGTACATCAGGTACATTACAAGTTTTGTTGTTAAAATCATCACTGAATGTCATCTATAATGCAATAAAGAATTCACCTTGCTTTTCCATTTATTCAGTATGAGATTATTATCGTAGGATTTCCATTGTTTACCCTGTGTATGCTCTGAATATGAAAGACATCAAAAGCAAATGTCATAGAGTTCGTCTCAAGTTAGAAAATTATAGCAAAACATTAATACAAATAATCCTGTTTTCTATTCCTTACCATATTTACATATACATGAAGACTTAACAAAAGGAGTATGTAACTCTCGCCACATAGATGTCGCCCCTGGTCTGAATTGTACTCTGTTATTTCGAATTATACAGGTCAAATTCGCGAGTTCACATTACTTTCGTTAATCACTACTTGTATTTCAAAAGGCATATGTTCTCAGTATTACACCTGGAACCTCAATACCTTTTGGAGCGGCATTTTGCTTCCATACTCAAGTCTAAGCTAAGATTGTTTCGATGGTCCGACTTAGTCTATCTTTAAGTTTGCTTTCCACATATGACATTTTACAAGGTGAATTTGACAATTTGAGAAAAATGTTTCGGGGACATGACATCCCCATGTAAACAATATTTCCGTTTCTACCTTATGTTTTTACAGTACAGAACTCCATCAATAAACCGATGTGACATGTTTATTCCTTGCACGATAATTTCGTGAAACTTGCTACGTTTATTCGTGCAGTGGTGATACAACCAATCATGTTCTATTCTACTGAAGGTGTTCGTATTATCTGTAATCATTGTTTGAATAAAGTTTTAGGTTATATCATTAAACATTACGGATCAAAATACACACCTCCTATCTTCAAATTAAAAATGTATGACAATCGTATCTCAACATGTCAGAGGTTTCAAAGCACCTCAAGATTAAACGAAAATGACAATGTTAAATTCACTGCTTGAGGTCGATGTTTCCCCATCTACCATGTACCTCGATAGGTGATTCCCCATCTTCCATGTACCTCAATAGATGATTCCCCATCTTCCACGATGATTCCCCATCTTCCACGTTCTTCAATAGATGATTCCCCATCTTCCACGTTCTTCAATAGATGATTCCCCATCTTCCATTTACCTCAAGACAACACATATTGTCAACTGAAGGGTTTTTAAAAGCGCTAATACCATCAATAACCGAAACTAACACACACTCACCAAGCTCTAATTTCACACTTATGATTTTTCATGCTTCACATTCGTATGATTTATCAATACGCATTTAGATATGCGTATTGATAAATCATACGAATGTGAAGCATGGAAAATCATAAAGTGTGAAATTAGAGCTTGGTGACTGTGTGTTAGTTTCGATTGTTGATGGTATTAGCGCTTTTAAAAACCATAAATCAATATTTCATGTTGCGTACTGCAAAACCTGACCCAGTCTCTAACTCAGGCCCAATCAAAGGGGGAGGTAGGCAGGTGGCCGTTTGGCCTGGGCCTCTACCTGTAAGGGGCCTCGAAAAGCGTTTTTTTTCAAAATAATAAATATACTTCGTTGTGTACTTAGTTGTCTTATAAATACTTATATAGTAAATTATAAGGGCTTGTTTTGGCATTTGAAATTTTAGTATAAGCAGGGCTATGGGCCTCAAGATCTCGAAGTGGTTCTGGCCTCTCTCAACCTTTGAAGGAGCTAGCTGCGGAATTCTAAACAGAATTATTTGTATATATCAAATCAATAATCACTTATACGTAAAAATATCCCTAAAATTCAACATGTTAAGAATTTTGGGAGGGGATATTTTCCGAAACTGATCCATGTTACCATAAGATCCATGGAATAAGGTTGAATGAATGACGCCTATGTATAATAAAATTAGTAGGTAATGACTCTAATATCTTTTGCGTAATCGAAAAAGTAATCTAAAATCTAACAAAGCTATAAAGAGGAACGTTAATAAAAATATCATATACCTATCACATACCCTAAGTTTGTTACAATAGTTCTATTTTTATCCCACACTATGGTTACTACAAATCATTGCTGTTACTAGTACGTTACCATCTTTCCATAAAATACATTTCTTTCGAGAAACTGCAACTAATTGTACAGTATTTCAAAGGGTGAAAATAAGAGATGGCATTTCATTGGTCCATTTAGTTCACAGTCAATATTTTTAAAAATTATCTTAGGGAAAGAGATGCAGTTTTCATGGCCACGAATATCTCATGCACCGTGACTATTATGATAAGAAAAGTATGACTGGAACCTTTACTGATATGCGTAATATTAAAATCTCACACAAAACATGTAGTTTTATAATTAATACTGGCATATCTTTGTTTAACCTATCAAGATTAAAAATATAAGAAGGTGTGATTTGTGAATGTAAGGTTAGTACCAACGAAGTAGATGAACAATCTTTCCACATGCGTTACCACATTATCAAATTAATCGGAAAGGTCAATGCGAGTACATCTTCGAATACTGAAATACTCGAGCTGGTGTGTTTCAACCTTGGTAGGCTGATAATAATGGAATTACTGTCTTTTGTGTCTTGCAAATGCTTCTCCCCTTTCTTTGCCTGTCTGTCTCTGGACTGAATTAAACTTGCCTAGGGTAATATGAATTTTTTCAATTAATACGAGGGAGAGAATTAAGTATTTTTTCTTTAAATTGAAGCATTTTATCCTCACCTGTTTGGGCGCAGGATTTATAAAAAAATTATTCCAGGTCATCTATTTACCTCCGTCGAAAATTAAACGGCTGGTCCCTAATGCTTCTCAATCACAGATCCTTCATATCTTGTAGAACACGTTTTTTAACTATAGGCCTTAACACTAGTATCGTTATAACAGATAGAAACGCAAAAAAAATAATTGACAGGACAATCTCGAACATGTCTGCCTTGTCAGTAATTAAAGTGTTTCGGTGTTTTGTAATATCAATGTAAGCTGCGTCGAATTGCTTCAAGGTCGTAATCGTTGCAAGAACATGAAAAATCTGGTGACCTTGACCTACAAGGTCAAATTTGCCTGGCCATATTTTTTCCGGAAAGTGACTTGAAAAGAAAAACAAGGACGAAAACAAAACTACGAAAACCTCGGTATGGTGATTAAGTGAAGATAGGCTGCAGTCAGTCTTTCTAAAACATTCCGTATATCGAGCTTGCAGGGGAATCACTACCAAAATGGCATGCATACCTCCAGAACAAAGTTGTAAAAGTTTTCTGCGAAATGGATAGGGTCTTTTGTAGCGAAGCTTTGCCATGGAGCAGCCAAGCATAACTACCCATCCAAGGAAAACATTCAAAGGCATATAAACTCTGGACAAAAATCGAAACCAGTCTGGATGGGAGCTAGAGTAGAATAGGATGATGCCAATCCCGATTCCGTAATATCCTATACCCGCATAGTCCGCCTGAAAGCAGGTATAATGTATGAAGGGTGATTTTGAATGGATAGTGTGTGCAGAAACGCTTAGAATGGCGTAGGCAAGGCAACATATCCCAAAACCAAGCAGCGGCCATGACTCTGGGTCACTGTAGAAATGAAACTCGTCCGCATGGTTCCAGATTTTCTTGAGAAACAACAGTATTGCAACTAGATGAGTCCAGATATTTACGGTCTCGTTGTTGATCTGGAAGATGCTGATAATATAATAGAACAACGACTTGTCATACATTCGATAACCCCACAAAACGCCCGGTTCTCTGTAAAGCGGAAGTACTTGACTGGCGGGAAGTGTCCTCTGGCGGTGAAGAACATCTCTCACTTGTCTCAAATAGCGTGCAACCACTGAGCATCCCATTATCCTTGAATTAAAGGAAACAATTTTAGATTAATATTGAATATAGTTTTGTAAAGGACGAATAAGAACTATATATATATATATATATATATATATATATATATATATATATATATATATATATATATATATATATATATATATATATATGAGAGCAGAGTAAACTAACACCAGGTGGTATGTTGCGTTTTTTAAAATGGATTAGATATGATACTTTTAAGAATGGCAACATTAAAAGACTAATTTTCGCATTTCTCAGATTATAGGTGTTCAGTTATTGGGTATGTTAGACGGATTCTTTGTTTGCGGTGGTCAGGATAACTACAGGCAATCGAAGTATGTAACAGTGGTACAACACATCAAAGAGGTTTTGAGAAAAATATTTTTAAATGTTTGTAATATTCAGGGCCGGATAGGGAGGGGGTGTCCGCTTTTTCCGGCCCCCCCCCCTCGACTAAAAAAAGACGTACACGCAGTTAAATGTAGAGCCACATGTTCACTTGAAATTTGACAATTGTTTTATTCTTGCGCACGTTTATTGGGTATTATGCATACTTTGAGTAAATAGACACATACACGTTTACTTTGGTGCCCTTTCGAGGACACTTTTGAAATTTTGGACCCCCCAGAACTTAACCTGATCCGGTCCTAGCATTTATGGCAGAATACTAGGGATTTTATGTGATTCCTAGGTGGAATTTGCTTTCTTTTATTCTCTTGGGTTTGAGATGCTCATTTAGCTTTGATGTGCTGTAATATATGAAAATGCCGAAATTTAAACTATTGAGAAAACTAAAAAAAAAAAAATGCCAAGATGAACCTTAATATACAATATTGATCACTAACCTGTTGTCACTAATTTCATAGAGGGACAGGTCCTAATATGAAGATATAAACTTAAACACTATCTTAAATGAGTTCGGCTAAAATGCATAATTTCCTTGACCTATTTCCAGTTTCCTTTAAAACTCATGAGGCAACAATTCAACGAGCTTACACTATCGTGTTGTTTTATATGTGATAACTTGTAGCGTCAAGTCAACGATAAACAAATTCTAAGCACACCGGAAGTGTGTGACCAGGTAATTGTCTCACCTTGAATTGTTGTATCGATGGTGTTTGCGACCATTTGCTATATTGAAAACAACCAATTTAAAGTTTGGAATTTACATGAGCCAAATCCACCAAACAGTGACATCTATAAATGTTAATTTGAGCCGAATCATATTTCTCACCACAAGCTACTAAACACAGCTCCGAATGCATACGGTAGACTCGTTCACCCTAACCCTTGACCTCACCTTCAAAAAGCGGTTAACGGTACTTTAGTATTAAACAAAATATAACTAAGGAGACAAAGAATCCCCCCTCGAAAAAATCCCCCCCCCTCCCCAGGCACCGTATGTATTTCTGTTATAGTAACTAAAACACGACATACCTCCAAGATATTGACATAACTATTATAAACTCACTATGAAAATTTCAGTATTAGTCTTACCTGTACTTGTCAAGGTAAACCAAGCATAACTAGGGACGAAACTGTTGTCTCAAGTTTCACATGTATTCGCAATTCAGCCAGTTTGGCAAGGAGATACTGAAGACGGATCATGTACTCCCTCTCTCTGTATATATTATTCTACTTGACAAAAAACCCCATCTGATAGTCATTAATCACTGCTGTTTTTGAATACTATTTTTAACAACCTGTTTAACATAAATCAGAACTCCACATGTCCATACCCGTAATGTAGATCGATATTACTTTGTCAGTTGGTGGTGGCTAGGTCCTATCTAAGTTATTCATCGATTTGGAATAGGATCTATCCTCCACCATGCTAATAAGCATGCATACGTATGAGTACACAACTATAGTGGGTTAAGACGTTAACGAGTCCTATCAATCCATTACCTTTAAAACTATCCGGCAACGTTTCGCATAGGAATTAGTCAATAAAGTACAGGGCGCCGTGCAGACGCTAAGATATCAGTGGTAGTTGATGCGATAAGTGTCATAATTTTCGGGGGAATGCTATTTGTTATAAATGTAACGCATTAGAACACGAATAGTTCTTTCAATAATAATAATAATAATAATAATAATATAATCTTAATAATAATAATAATAATAATAATAATAATAATAAAGTGGATATAGTAGAGCGCCTATTCGTAGACGCTCTAAGCGCATTAAGATATTACATAACACAAAAACATAAACAATGATAAGATCACCAGACAAGCAACATGAAATTACAGAACAAAAAATGCTGACAATGATTAAGGAAGTAAACACTATTAAGTCTTTAGGTCTTTTCTTGTAATCGAAATAGGTGCGTTTTAAGAGCACTCTTGAATGAGATCACTGTGTCTTTGTGTCTAAGATCAACGAGCAATTTGTTCCACGTAACTGTTACCTGGTACACAAAAGTACGTCCGTATGACTTCGTTGTAACAGTGGACACAATAAGAATACGAGTGTAGGAAGCGGAGCGTAAGTATCCAGATGGGGTTTACACCTGGGTGAGGTGAGAAAGGTATATTGGACTGGTGCCAGTCAACGAAATGGAGGATAGTGAACAGATTTTGGGTATAATTCTAGATCGAACAGGTAGCCATTGAAGGTTACATAGCGGCGGGGAGGTGTGCTCATACTCTAAGGATGATACTAGTAGCTCTGTTTTGGACGTTTTGCAGTTTCTATAGTAGATACTGAGACGAACCGGAGAGGAGTGGATTACAATAGTCCAATCTTGACAGTACTAAGGAACATACAAGTGTTTTGTGGCATCAACCGAAAAAAATTGCAAATGGAGATGATGCGACTCAGCTCCAGATATGCAGCCTTGCATATGTTCAATGTTACGACTCTATGGCCATAAACTAGGTAACAGAATGAAGCAAAACCAAGTTTTGTAAACTTAACAAACAATTTAATTATCAAAGTAACAAAATTAAATAAACTTACAGTATTACGAATTGAATCCAAAATATTCATAAAAGGTTTTTAAAGTCCCAAAAGAACCTACTGTTCTGTATAAATTTCAGATCCTCGAATGTACTGGTTCGGCAACAATCCTGATGTGTCAAAATGGCGTTGTCCAGAGATCCTTTGAATACTTCACATTGGCTGCAGATTAGTATTGTAGTCAAATAAATACTCTTTTTGTCCGCTGAATAATCCAAACAAATGTTTCCTCTCAAACAATATCTAATTAAAAGAAAAAGTAAAAAACCCATTTTGAAACTACTACTACATGGCATATTGCAAATCTCCAACATCGTAAAAGAACCCATATAACTTAACCCATCCAATGGGAAATAACTTAATTCTTCTATGAACTCACTTGACCGACATGTCCAGTTGAAAATATCCCCAAACTTATCAACATCTTTACGACTAATATTATCATTAGTAACTGTAAAGACCTACGTAAGCAACTATCGATAGATCCAACGCAGTCTTACACTCTTAGTATCTTAACATAGAACATATACACAAAATTTATCCATAGAATATCACTACAATTTTTAGTCATGAATAAAAAATACAAAAATTATAGATACACATAACATCATTACATGTTGATGTAATGTGAACGTAGTGTCAAGAGTGACGCCTGGGTTTCGTACTGACTGTGTGAATTTAATGTTTGTACTGCTGTTATTTGTTATTTGAGGTAAAGGATGTGAATGAGAAAATCTTTGCGTGGTGATCTGTATGGTTTCAGATTTATCATCATTCATCTGCAGCTTGTCACATGTCATCCATGACTTCACATCAGAAATGCACGTGTCTATGCCTTGGATGGTATCCTCAACTTTTGTTGAACAATTAGATTTGTGTATCTGAGTGTCATCAGCATATAATTGGTGAGACACCGGAAGCTGACCTACGACACTTGAGAGTGGCTGAGTTTACTGAATGAAGAGACCGAGAACAGAACGTTGTGGAACAGCAAAATATAGATCAGCTGGGTTGGAATGTTTTCCATTTAGGGACACAATTTGTGTCTTGCTGGCTAAGTAGGACTTGCACCATCGTAAGGCTGTATAATGAATACCGAATTCGTGCTGGAGACTTTGAAGGAATATATCAGGGTCTGTTGTGTCAAATGCCGCAGGCAAGTCAAGGAGGGTGAGGACTGTAATCTTTCCATTATTCAAAGCGGAGAGAAGATCGTTAACTACTCTCAGGGGGGCAGTTTCAAAACTATGGCGAGGGCAAGATGCAGACTGTACATTGCTCAAAAGACTATCTGAATTAAGATGTGATAAAATTTGAGATAGAACAACTTTTCTAAGATTGTTGACATAAATGAGAAGTTAGAAACAGGGTGGTAGTTCTTTACATCGTTAGGATCAAGTCTGTTTCTTCTCAAGAGGCTTTACAATAGCAGTTTTGAAACACGAAGAGATTTCTCCTGATGAGTCCTACGTATTGATAACATCGGTTAGTGAAGGCAATAATGAATCTAAGAACTCGTGCAGCAGAGATGTCAGAATTGGATCGAGTTCGCATGACTTTGGAGTGCTCTTCAACACAATTTTATAGACTAAAGCCATAGAAGCAGGTTCAGGGTTGCGTATAATAACTGTATTGTGATGAGGGGTCAATTGAAGTTGTGTTGTCTCTAATGGATTGAACGTTGTCACAGAAGAAATGTACAATCAGGTCCAGAAGCTCGACCGGGAAGAAGGTTGTTGGAAGTGGTGTACTTTTATTCCTTGATATCAGCTTGTTCGTAATCTTGAAGACCTCTTTGCAGTTTGAACTTTCAATGATCTTAGTACTGTAGTAGGCTGTTTTTGCTGCATGAACAACATTTGTGGCATTCGTCTGAGCATCTTGATAGATCTGCTTATGCTTACGGCGTTCTCTTGTAGCAGCGCGAGGCTGATCCCTAACACTACTACACCATGGATAACAGTTTTGAATTCATACTCGGTTGCTGGGGCATGTTTGTCAAGCAGTAAATGCAAACACTTGTCTACTTGTACTGCTGTTGGAGGTAACTAACCTTTTAAGGTTGCTTGGATGTAATGCATTGATTGGGTTTTATTTATCATACTGAGGTTTCTCTTAGTAGCAAACAGAGATGGAGTGTTAGGACATATGACCCAGAGGTGAAACGATGCAAGTTAATGGACAACAATGAAAACTGTAGAATCTTATCATCAGGGCTATTTTGAAAATCCAGTCTAAAATGTGACCATGTTTATGGGTGGCTTGGCTAACTGACTGTTTGAGGTTGAAACGTAAATAGAATCTAGGAGTTTTGATGTGTATGGGTTTTCAGGCCAAAGTGAAAGTCGAAATCTCCAAGAATAATGAAATTGCCACTTATCGAATTTCCGTACTCCGCGAGGTTAGGGAACTTCTCCAAAAAGAGAGAGAGAGCCAGCTTGATGACAGCAATTCCACCCACTCAGGAGTGGCGTGGGAAGGACTGGATCGAGTAAACGGAGGGTGTTAGATCCACACTCTTTGACTCTTGACCTGAATTTGTTTTGAGCCATATTTAGAAAACAGTTGGGGAAACGTTATTTGTTACAAAGGAACTTTTAGCTAAGGATATGTTTCATTTTAGACTAATGGCAAGTGATTATAATCCATTTAATAAATATAATTTTTACTGCCAACATATCGAAAAGGAATGTTCTTTAAAAATGATCGCATGCAACATCAATATTGTTATGCACCACTGGTCCAAACTAGATATATATCAAAACAAAACTTGACCATGCAACAAAACTCTAAATGAGAAAAGAGTCAATTTTGTCTGCAATATTAAAATTAACTAGAACCCCAATGCAAGAATACACGCACGGACGAGTTTACGTTGTTGAGTATACCGCCTCCGCGCTTCTCTCTCTTCCTGTTTTGTAAATTTAAGGGCACTTGTAAATTAGACTAATCTACACGGAACTTGTAGAAACGAAGTCTATATATATATATATATATATATATATATATATATATATATATATATATATATATATATGTATATATATATATATAGTTATATATATATATATATATATATATATATATATATTCTAACACAATTTCTAGGAATTGCGTATATATTAAATATAATTTCTTGCAATTACATATATATTGACTAATAGGTTTTTTTTTTCGACCTGTCGTCTTTCTAATAATGTGCGGTATATGCCAATTAAAATACTTTTATGTCATTAACCACGGTTTGATGTTTCAAAAGTAGTTTTGTCTGTAACAAAATAAGTTAGATCTAAAATACTATATAATGCTCTCCCTCTCTGCCATTATCATTAATCTCGTACATCACTGTTCTAATATAAACGAGACGAGAACTATTGAACAAGAGGAATCGTTGTAAATTGATTAGTTTGTGCAATGTCTTCCAGCAGTTCTTCAGAATGTGGAAAATTGATGAGGAAGCGCCAGCATGTTGTCGTTTGCAATACATGTGACAGAGGCCAAGATCGTACGTGCGACACAGGTAAGTAGTTTCTTGTATTATTCAGTAAAATGTTTAATTTTATTTTGTGAAATCTCTCAATTGTTTAAAAGGACATTGCTTAATGTTATAAGCTTCTTCGTTTCGCTGTTCAATGCAGAACAGCTGAAATATTAATAACAAATGCCAAATATAATATTAATTATTTCAACTTTATAAGAATTAACATAAAAGTTATTATTAGAAACGCGTTACTAAATTCAACAAAATATAAAATACAAACAGTAAAAACAAATTCTATAAACATCGTCCATATTTTTTGTACTATGTTTCATATGTAATATGTTTTTAATGTTTCATGTACCAGAGATTGTACCTTATCTATTAAATGTGTGTTGTTAATACACTTTCAGTATTTTGTATATTTACACGCATTTAATGTATCAAATACAGTTATAATGGGTTTTACACATGAAGGTCTCCGAGCGTTAATACAAGACGATGATTAGTTTTTCACGCGTGTTGAATGCTGATATATAAATGACGACACAGGTGATTAATTACACATTATTAACGGCCGCATGTTATACAGCGATGTTTACATTGTATCAATGGGTTAAATTCACTTTTGGCATGAACAGCTGATTAGGCCAGGTCAATAGATATTTGCCGATGGAAATTATTTCTTATTCCCCCCAAAATATCACATAGTTTTAATAATAGTAGTTTAAAAGGATTAATGTTAAAATAAATTATAATATTGAAATATAGGTCCAAAACGCCTAAGGCCGAATTGTCTTATGGTGGAAGCAACTAGGGCCGAAATGTCGTAGAGCAAAACGGCCATGGGTCGAAGTGTCAGTAAACCGTTCTCATGATACACGCCTTAAATCGTATATATTTAATACCCACATTTGTATTTCTTTCTATGTGTGTGTCATGACTGCCAAACAAGAGGTTGCGAGTTCGATCCCATCACAAAATTTGTGTATGTTTATCTGTGTTACCTTATCTATACTAAATGCAAATAATGAAAGAGACACTCATTTTGGGGGGTGGAGGTGGCTATTATTCTCTCGAATAAACATCACACTGAAATTTCATAATACATCATACAAGTCTATCTCATTCTTCTTTATTTGTTTGCTGTATTTTTCTAATTTGTTTCCTGGAATGGGTTCATCGTGTTCTTCTGCTTGTTAACATTTCTTCTATCTGCTCTCCTTTTTCTGGAGACCAATGATCCTTTTTCTTGACAATGACACCAAGTATCGCTGCATTTGCCTTTGCTTTCTCCTGTCTTAGTTGTTCTTTTTACTCTGTGGACATTCTGGAATCCAATATCCTTTCTCTTGACAGACATAATAGGTATCTTGACTTTTATCTTAAGAGGAGTAGTCAGAAGTCTTGTTTGAAACATACTTTCGATGATTCTATAAATCTTCGTTGAGAAAAGTGTGATCTGTTCAGCTCTTCTATCTGTACACATTTAAACTACATGAGAGTATTCTCTTAGAGTGAAAGGGGTCTGTCTAGATTAAGGGAGAGAATGTATACCCCAGTCAATTGTTTCAAACCAACATGAAAAGATAAACCTTTCCAACGAAACACCAGATGTTGCTACGGGACAATGACTACGTTCTGTGTCGTCTCGTACGCTGTGTGAAGTATTAGCACAAATTCTCTCAAGCGATTTTTTTAAGAAGACACTGTTGATCCTCTAATACAAGACCAAGAGATTCAAGATCGGAAAGAAAGTCATTCCGTAGTTAATGAAGATTCCTTCAAGATTCGAACTAGTCAAAAAGTGACTTCCAGACAATTTATAAACACGGCATTACACATACACGGTTAAATTTGAATAGTTCAAGCCTCGTGTTCTACCATAGAAAGCAGCTGCATTCATGACGTATTTATGGGAATCATTATCAGAGACATTGAAACGACAGTGCTAGGCTAAAGATGAAAATTGTTTGAGACTATCCATCACTTACGACAGTTTGAAGTCAACTGTCTGGATAGAGTTTTGGACACCTGTAGAATTTCCTTCTTCCAAAACCTTGATCAAAATTAACACGTTCAACAATTCAACAACAAGTCTGACATAATCGATAAAATAGCTACTCTTCACATGACACGAGTTCCAAATCCAAGAAGTAGCGAACGACGAGAAGTTTTATCGGTGAATAAGATTCGCAGTTCTTAACGAAAATTCCTTCAGATCAACAACAACCAACTCCAGGTGTGTTTAGTATACCTTCAAATTGTTCGAGGAGCTCTCATGTTTCGAATACCGGATTTTCCAGATAAAATAGATTCACATTTATCATCACCAATCATTTTTGATAATATTACAGGTATGAAAATATTTCTCGGATATCCTTACTATTGTGACAAATATAATCAAGGATTTTACAGTCTGGAGCAACATATTCATGAGAGAGAGAGAGAGAGAGAGAGAGAGAGAGAGAGAGAGAGAGAGCGCTGTCGTGGATGTTTAGGTTCCAGACCTTGCATTCCAGGGGGATGATTTATAAATTTTTTAGGTTTCAAAAGATACAAAATTGTATTAATTTCAATAGATGCACGTATACGTATGACTATTAATTCCTAATAATTTCGACTTATAGTTGAATATGTATACTAATTATTCGAAGAATTGGCAAGAACGTTTGAACTGTATTTCAAGAACTACATTTTAATACTTCGTTGTCGTTATTTGTTGATATACTTTCAGCCACATTGTTCATCTGCATTTCTAGAAATGAAATCAGTTTTTGTTTCTCTTTTGTCGTCCATGTCATAATATCTGTTAATTTTCAAATCATTAAAATATTTTTATAAACAGCAACAAGTTTATCCTTTCTAATAAGGTGGAACTTATACCATCCTTGTTATCAATTTTGGTCCTTCTTTGTTAAGATAGTTATCCATTTTTGTATAAAAGAAATTATTAGTCTTTGCTATTTACTTCTGTTTCTTGTAAGATTTTTCTATTTTTATTTTTTATGTATGCCCCTCTTTCAATTTATTACCCTCCTGTACAAAAAGTCTCTTTAGCTTTTCAGTGTCTGTGTTTTACAATTTCCTTCCGATAGCATTCTTTGTAATCTTGCATTTGTTATACTAGTTAATCCTTAACTTAAAGTCTTAAGGGATATTTTATTATAATATGATGCCTTGCATGTCATCTTATCGATGCACTTTCCTTTGTATAACTTAGTAATAGCAAAATATTTAATTGTATTTTTAAACTTTGTTGTAAATCAATTTTCCCTGAGAGATTTTGCAATAAAGCCTATTCAAGTTTCACCAATTCATATCAGCCTAGATGGATAATAATTATTATTCTTACTTCTGCCACTACTAATCCTTTGTATGTTTCGTTGGCAATTTTAATTTTCGATTATTTGTTCTTGATTTTTGTTTGTTTGTTTGTGTGGGGTTTTTTAATGCCAGGAGAAGTGATGCTACTGTTCTATTTCTCTTTAATGAAACCTGTTTATTTCCCAACTGTTCATCTACTATTTAAAAAATATGAAAATGGCCTAAAGTGATGAAGAAGATTTTCATAACTTGTATATAACTCTTGATTGTGATATATACGATTAAGAGGGGAAAATGTACGGAAAAGGAAGTAAGGACCATTTCGAAAATAATATTTGATCAAATTTGGGATTGAATCTTTAAGCGGAATAATTTAAAAAACGATATTTTATGTTTCCAAACACAGGAAGAGGAATCTCAGTCCATAAGAAATTTTAAAATTAAAGGCACCAGATAATATTTTTATGACACTGATGGAAAGATGAAATAACAGCAAAACTTTAATTACTGCCTCACAACAAACGTGATATAGAAGTGGATAAAGGTATCTGTAAAATGTCAACAATATATTCCGCATCCATTTGTTGGTATTCACACTGTCCCGCTAATCTAGTTCTGCCAATATTCCATGCCAGATTGTGCTCTGAACCTGTTGACACAGTGCCATCACTGTCCAAAAATGTGATTATATCGAGAAGGTTTAAAGTTTTGCATATTAAATATTACTTTGCAGTGAAGTATCATCTTGACTCATTAAATATGAGTGAATTGTCTCTGTTAAATTAGACATTAAACTGAGTTGCAGCACAATGATAAAGTGCTATACTTGGTAATTTATCTATTTCGAATGACCATCATTTAATTGTCGCCAAATTTATTGTTGTAATTATTTTTCTCTAAATATTTTAATCACGATAAAAGCTTCACTGTGGCGTTAAAATGGCTTACAAACACTTATTTTAAGTTATGGTCACGTTTGATTTGTTATTGTAAAACAAATGCGGTTGTGGTGGGTTGTGGTTTCGTTTTAATGTCATTAGGATTATTTTCAACAACTAGCATCTGACCATTGTGACCATGGTGGCTTATAAAGAATAATGTGAAGGTATTAAAAATTCAGAAAACTTCACATTACCGCTTAGAAGCCAGAGGAACAATTTTAAGTTACAAATAATGTTGTTGGTGGTGGTGAACATATTTAGAACGATCAGCGAACTTAAAAGAATGTTTGAACATAAAAATAGAAAAAAGTAATTAAAAAATAAAAATTTGGGATGCCACCAGGATTGTTTGTTTGTTTGTTTTGTTTTTTTTTTGTTTTTGTTTTTTTGCTGAGCTGTCATCGAATAGTATTTCTTTTCGAAGAGAATTTGATGGCCAGCTGTTTTTTCTTTTTTACAAATAAAAAGTGTGGACTACTCCTGCTGGCCGATGTGATAATGGCAGTAGTGACTACTGCTGGTGGTGGCGAACATCGATGTAGCTTTTAAAGGGTTTAGAAGTCATGGAAGCCTTGAAGGTCTCAGGCTGAAGAAGTCAGGCACATTTCTGTCAGGTTTTCAAACTTGCCAAAATGTCTTGTAATACACTGGCTGTTTTGTTTTCACTCTCTTCCTTCTTCTCACTGTTCAAAATTTCCCTCTTCTCTTTCCGCTTTCTTTTTCCCTCTTGTTGTTGTTGAACAAATACTTCTTCTGTCCGAGGGTTCAAAAGAACTCTCCAACTCTTCCGTTGTTTTTGTTTTCTTTCTGAACTCATGTCATCATACACTGGTAAAAACTGAGAAAGATGTGAAGGTGATACTTCTGCCAGCAAAATTGATGAGCAGAAAATAAGAAATCGCAGCAAAAAGACATGTCGAAGTAATCCTCTTCTGAAAGACTGGTTGATACAGCAGCAGCAGTAATAGTTTTACTATCACTCAGGATATAAGAAGTATCCACTGCAGGAACACCCAAAATACATCGTCTTTATTTCTGTCATGGTTATTGTACATTAACTCTTCAGCAATGGTAAATCGTAGGAAAGTGACGCCACGCGTCGGCTTCTGATTGGAATATATGATGTTACATTCATTCTGACTGGTAGAATCTCAAAATCCGTCTCGATCCGTGTCTAGATGATATATAGAAATGCGTTGTCGTACTGTGCCACCTATTCTCAACACAACCCGATAAAAGATAGATTTCTGTTGAATCCTCTGCCTTTATTTGAAATATGCTGTTTGATCCAGAGTACATCACGTATGTCAAGGCATCTTGGGCCATTACCAAGATCACCGAATCTATTCGAGAGGCAAGGATGCCTACGGACGAAGAATGAGAAAAAGCTTAAGTGCCCAAATGGTCCTTTCAGGGAGCCACAAAATCTCTCCAAAAAGAAAAATACTACTCAAAATCATTGCAACAATGTGTTGTATGTTTGTATGATTTATGTGTGTGTATGTCTATGTCTGTTCATAATCAGTTAAAATCTTAGAAATCCCCTTTTGAGTGATAATTGTATGTATATAAATACTAATACCCTTTGTTTTGACATAGTGTAACATTATTTTTATATGTATATTAAGTATAAACACTTAAATATTAGTCAATACACACGGCGTGTTCATAGCGGAATATATTGGACAGTAGATAACAAAATGTTGGATAGAAAATCACTTTTTCACGCTAGATTTTCCGTCACAGGCGTTGAAAAAATTCACACCTTCTTTCAGCATGCAGGCATAGTGTTAATTTCCTGCATGGCCCCTAAGTGCCAGGTTTGTAAGTATTGTATATTGAAAAACAGGAAATTACATGCGAAATACCAACATTATGTTTTCATTAGAGTTCCAGAGTTCAGCAGCTTCTAACTACCTAACAATGTAGCCTTAATATTAAATTTCCGTTCGTCCCTGAAGTGCTTTTACTGGTGACACTTGTCTACAACTAAAATGCTTTCGAAATAAATGTAGTCAAACTTTACTAATTCTGGATCACTGAGAACGAAAATGATGCTTAAAAGTGTTGATTGGCTCTAGTTTTAAAGATATGATATTGGGTCAGTATATTCAACCCTTCATTTGGGAATGGCGGAGGATAAGTGAGTTATAAAGGAAAGGGATCTTAATTTTAGACCAGAAATTACTAAAATACATCTTTGACTGGATCTATGAATAAATCTATGACTGAGTTTGGACAGTACTTGCGTTTTAGGTAAAACAATGAATGATGCAATCTGAAGCTGGTATAGCGTCATACATGATATGAATTGCACCATGTTATTCATAGAAGTCATGGATGACGCAGTCTTAACTAAGCTTGCATCACTCTGCTGAACAAATTGCCCTATATCAGCTCTAGAAATTATACAGTGTCGTGCTCTATTATTTGTCAGTGTTTGACTTGCAAAAGGACACATTTCTGTTTAGCCAAAGTGAGCAGAGATGCCTCGTTCTTGTGTGAACAATGCAGATAACTTCTGCAATGTTTGTGGTGAAGTGACTTTTGCATCACAAAAGCGCAGTATAACTACTATGGTTAAGAAAGCCTATCACTTTTATTTTGGCTGCAAAATTGGAGATCAGGACAAGAGGTGGGCCACATACATATGCCGCAACACTTGTGCAACCAATCTTCACCAGTGGTTGAACAGGATAAAAATATCTATGCCTTTTGCAGTGCCATTGATTTGGAGAGAGCAAACAGATCATATCAGCAATTGTTACTTCTGCATGGTGCCTCCAGTTGGGAAAGGTGTTTCAAAGAAGAAAAAATGGACTGTGCATTATCCAAATATTCCATCAGCTATACGCCCAGTACCACACGAAGAACAACTGCCGGTTCCTGATGCACCAGAATCACTCTCACTTGAGTCAGACGAGGAAGAGGATGAAACTTCTAGTTCTGAACCATCTATGTCACATGACCCATATATACTCGCATCCTCCTCCTCTGAACCACACCTCATAACACAAGGTGAACTCAATGACATTGTCAGGAATTTGGAACTATCCAAGAGTAACGCAGAGCTGTTGGGCTCCATACTACAGCAGTGGAATCTCCTGGCAAGTGATGTTGAGGTTTACATTTTCCGTGGTCATCAAAAGGATCTTGTCCAATTCTTTTTCATGGAAGGTAATCTTGTAGCCTGCAATAACACTGATGGTGTGATGGAATCCTTCAATATCGTTCATGATCCAGATGAGTGGAGACTGTTCATTCATTCATCAAATTCGAGGCTTAAATCTGTTTTGCTGCATAATGGTAATATTTTGCCATCAATTCCAGGTGGTCATGCGGGCCATATGAAGGAAACCTATGAAAACATGAAACAACTTTTGAGGTGCATAAACTATGATCAACATCAGTGGCAGCATTTTGGCTATTTGAGGATTCTTACTCTCGTGCTTGGTTTGCAGAATGGATACACAAAGTAGTGCTGTTTTCTCTGCGAATGGGATAGTCGTGCGAGAGATTCAGAGAGATTGTCCTCTCCGACAGTCATTGGAGCTTGGGAGGAAAAGTGTTCAGCATCCACCACTTGTTGAATCAAGGAAGATTTTGTTACCACCCTTGCACATCAAGCTGGGTCTGATGAAGAACTTTCTCAAGGCCATGGACAAAACACAAGCTGCTTTAAAGTACCTACGTGGAAAATTTCCAAGGTTGTGAAGCTAAGATAAAGGAAAATGTCTTTGTTGGTCCTCAGATTCGTGAACGTCTTCGAGATGACGCATTTGACAGTGTACTGCGTGGGGAGGAAAAGACGGCATGGAAAGCCTTCCAATTAGCTGCAACAAATTGTTTCGGAAACAACAAGGTAGACAACTACAGGGAGTTGGTGTAAACCTCCTCAAGGCATACAAAAGCTTTGGTTGCAACACGTCACTAAAGATACATTTTTTGCACTCTCATCTAGATTTTTTCCATCGAACTGCGAAGCAGTGAGCGACGAGCACGGAGAGCGATTTCACCAGGACATTGCAACAATGGAGAAACGCTGTCAGGGCAAATGGAGCCCATCAATGATTGCAGACTATTGCTGAAGAGTGACAAGAGATACTCCATTTAATGAATACAAGAGGCAAGCCAAGAAGCGCCGAGTAGACACTGAATAAGGATTAAACTATGTACTTTTATATATATATATATATATATATATATATATATATATATATATATATATATATAGGTATATATATATATATTGTTACGTGACTAGGCTCGTACAAAGTAACAAGGAAAAGAGTGAAGCCAACAAGCTTTGTAAATTTAACAGAATATTTTATTTCCCTAGAAAACAAGGTAAAAATATGAAAAAGGACTTACAATTTGTGAATCTAATCCGAAAATCAATCCTAAAATTTAAAAATATAAGTCCTATCACTAAAAAGTTCTAAATGAATCAAAGTTCGAATCCCATTGAATCAAGGTTCGAATCCCGATGAAGTCCCAAGATGGAAGGCGATGACGTCTTCTATAACCTCTTTTGTGTTGATGTGACAACGGTTCCATTTTGACTCCAAGAATAAATAATCCGGCTTTTGAATTCCGAATAATTTCCAAATAATGTCTTTGTCCAAGAATTCGAATGAACACAAGTGATTTCCAGGGAGAATAAATTATTTTAAATAAAAACTCAATTCAAATTTGGCAACAACAGAAACACCCCTGAGCTTCGAAGGTGTGAAATTACGACTAACTTAAATCACTATAAAACGCTAATTTTAAACACATCTCTAGATCACGTGACGGGGTTACGTGGTCATTTAATTTGAATGGCGCAGTAAGACCACATGCCAACTGTCATGTCCGCAATTTACGAAAACGAATCATACATTAATATATGCAATAATAAAATTTTTTTAACAAAGTTGTTTACAACAGAGCTGACTAAGCAAGCCAATATGACCTTGATTACGACCAACGATTTTCATTCTGTGTTTACCAATTTTGAATCAAGGTCAGAACTAGGTCAGCTAAATATACAATGTTGCAATCAGACTTTTTTACTGTGAGAATGAGAAAAACAGTCAGAACTGAACTGAATTTATATTAAAAAATTCAAATCCCACAGTAACATGTAGTACAATAAAATAAATAAAATAATCCAAAACAAACAAACAAATAATTAAATTACATATACGTAACAATATACACATATAATAGTGTTTTCCTTTTGTTTGATAAAAATGTTTATTTATATAACGCTTTTCCTGTTTTAAAGTGTTACATAAACGGGACAGGTGAAATATTATCATGTAAAGCAACCATAAACGTATGAAAAGACCTAGGTTTACAATTTATGATTAAACCTCTGCTATCTACACATTATACATAGACGTAAAATATTGAAACTTAAATATCCTGGAAATAGCAGCCAATAAGTTGCTTTAATTGTCATATTCGAATTCAGCACATCAAAATCCATAATAAACAGCACATTTTATCTCTGAAGCAAAAGACTTCTAAAAAATTGTAGTCCAGTGTTATGTAGGACGGTACGTGTCCGATACTAAAGGTTTAGTTATGAGGGATATAATCAGAAACAATACAGCAATACTAAATTGATAAATACCCTTTTGAAGTATCATATAGGTCCTCAGAAGTATCATAATAAACTACTGAATTGTAACCGGGAATGATAATCGGTCTTGGTACGTGAACCTCAAAGATACTTGAGAATAATTAATCTTGAAAATGAAAGCGAGATAATTTAAGCGTCAGCAATATGCAATTATGCGTAATAAGTGTCAAAAATATCAACATTGAACAAGCGGTTCTATATGTGTGTCGGCAAGGGAGACACATGACACGCAATGGAATTGAGTAGCTTCACTTTTAAAAGGGTACTACGGAAACGTGTAGTACTTAACTACCGACTTGATGAACACCATTACATGTTATGAGTTAATGTTGAATTAATAACAAAATTTTCTTTTAATCTACTTGCTAACGCAAATCCAAGTTGTTACTCAGCTACGTAAACACAGATATCAGTTTTCCATTGATGGAGTCAGCTTTAAAGATGGGAGCTGATTTTTTTCAAGTCGTGCATTAGTACAGAGGACCACGAGTAAAGGCTAGATACTGGGTTCCTTGGTAAGCTTGCTATATATTTTGTTTTGTTTTAAAGATTTTGCACATGAAAGTCATGAAAGAAGTTTTTGTGGGTAAATGCCTTCTTTTAATTTCTCTATAATTCTTTAAAACATTACACAGTTTTCTTAATTATTCCTGTTCCTTTCTTGTAAATGAGACATTAACGTGTCTTATCTCGCAATTTGTGTATAATTTGCCAGATTAAATTGCACATTAGCTCGGTATGGTTGATTGCGATTGATTCTGTTTCTTTCTTTCAATTCTATCAACCGCGCATGACCCCAACCCCTTACAATTATCAATTAACTCATGAGAAAAGAATTCAAAGTATTTTCATGTATAAAAAAAATGGCAAACCAAAACACAAAAGCTTAATAATAATTTATTTGTTTGTGAAAGAAAGTAACACTAGCAGGATAACCGCCTTGGAAATGTTGATCATTTATAATTAGGGTCCTAAAAGTTATAGGATTTTTTAAATAACAATAACTGATACTAGGTATCACCATGCACAAATTGCAAGACCAGGAAAACGGTTTAGTAACATCGGGTAACCGGTTTTTCGATGTAATTTTCGGTGCAAAGTTTTCACTAGTTAAAATCTTTGCCATATTTTTTAGAACGACCGTCGCATCAAATTCTGTCTTAAATCAGTACCGTGTACAACTAAAGAAACTTATCATCAGCTGATCCAGTCAAAAAGGGATAAATAGCGTCAAGTACAATATTTTTGTCTTAGACTGTCTATGATCAGTTTTGTTGACAAAATTCAGTATTGTAACTGGTCTCCATGCGACGTCTGGTCACTTCTTGAGATGTATGAACATTATGACCATATATAGTATCTCTTAGTTTCTACTGCCAATGAAATCGCTGTTAAATTTTGAAGGTTATACCTCTGCAAAAGATGATGTGTATCAATTATTAATTAATAAAACAACATTGTATTTAAAAGCGTCAAGTTAAATTTGTTGTGTGAATTCATATGCATGCCGAACGGAACATTACCGAATATCAAATATGCAAATTGAATAGTACTCTAAACAGACCAAACTTAACTCCACCTTATATAAGTAAACAATCTCTCAAATTCTTTAACAGACTATAGTTCAGTTAACAGAATTCTTAACTACAGATTAAAAAAGAACTTGGAAATGTGTAGATTTTAAGTGACTGTACTTTATAATGATGCTTGACCTATATAAATATTATTAGCCTCCTGTGTAAGGTACAAATAGGGAGCAGGGTTTCTTGTAATTCATGTCTTCTAAGGTATTACAAATTGGCAATATGCTCCCGTGAAATGAAGGAAATAAAAAATATAATAATCTTAATATTTTAGATTATGTAATATATATATATGTATATATATATATATATATATATATATATATATATATATATATATATATATATATATATATATATATATTCATTAACAAAATTAAATTATATTTATTATTATTATTCAAGCATGTTCATTATCATCATTTCAATATATTCATCCTTATCATTCAAATATATCCAATAACATAATTCAGAAGTATTCATTATCATTACACCATATTCATTATCGTCATTCAAATATATTCATGTTGTCTTTCAAGCGTATTCATTATCATCAATCCAATATGTTCTTTAAATCATTCAAGAAATTTCATTAACATCATTCAAATATATATCATTATTATCATTCAAGCAAATTCAAATACATTCATTTTCTGAATTGAAGCATATTTATTATTAACATTCAAGCACATCCATTATCATCTTTCAAATATATTCATTATTATTACACAATATTCATTATCATCATTCAAATATATCCAAACCAATTTGCTATCATCATTCAAATACATTCATGATTGCACAATATTAATTATCACCATTCAAATATATCCAAGCATATTCATTATCATCATTCAAATATATTCATTATTATCATTTAGACAATATTTTCATTATCATCATTCAAATATATACAAGCAAACTCACTATCATGATTAAAATGTATTTATGGTTATCATTCAAGATTATGTATTATCATCATTCATATATATCTAAGAAAATTCACTATCGCCATTCAAATATATTCAATATTATCATTTACACTATATTCATTATCATCATTCAAATATATCCAAGCAAAATCACTATCATAATGAAAATATATTCATGATTATCATTCGCGATTACGTATTATCATCATTCAAATATATTCATTATCATTATAAAGTATTCATTATCTCCATTCAAATATATTGAAGCAAAATCACTATGATCATTCAAATAGATTCGTTAGTATCATTCAAGCATATTCACTGATAAAACAAAGTTCTTGCTACATATGAGAAGGTGTTGCATGTAGAAAAAATAAAAGCTTTTATAAACTTTAAAGAAAAACTTTAATTGTTTTATCCAACACTTAATCTACTACATCATATATTTGTATATATTTATTCAATATCCTTTCCACTACACTAGGGGAAGACATATAGTAGTAAAACGAAGACGTACACGTGTAAGCAGTTCATAAATAGTGCACGAATGCAAACTCTGACCTATTTACAAAAACCTTTGTGTAGCAGCATATAACACAAAAGTACTTTTGCGTAACAAGATGCCATATAACAAAACAATTAGCACATCATACTGAAAATATAAGCAATATGTAATGTCAATTGCTAACCATATACAAAATATGAAAATTAAAATGTATTGATGTCCGAATAAAATTTAATAGTACTATTACATGGCAAAAGGTGACAACTTCAGCAATACAAAAACATGGAAAGTGTTGTTTTTGGACAATTGAGAAAAAGAAAGAACACATGTTCATAACACGACAAAATATGTGATATTGTATATGAAGCATAGTTATATTATACATCCGTCAGCTTTTAGAATATTAAATAATATGCAAAAAGTAAAACAAAGCATTACGAGAGATGGTAACATGACATCCATAATCTGGTGGATACATATAAAAGTACTGCCATCAAATTAGGTACCTCACCAATGACTCTAAATACAAAGAATGATATACTATATGAGGTAAGATGAAACAGGCTTCACTAATATGATGTAGATTAAAAATGCATTGATGTTTTTAACTCACTGTATAGTCCTCTTTAGCCGATAACTGAACATGCGACATATGCTATGATAAGTTCTTCACACGTCATCACCAAAGACGCTAGTTCCGCCATATTCGCTATTGCTACACATGTACTGGTCGTTGGAAAAATTAGAATTCAATCTATTTCAATTTCAATGTAAACTACTATTTGTTTATAAATGCACATTAATGACAAGGTGAATGCAAACGATGTTTCTGCAGTTTCATTATTCTTGCAAAATTTTCATGTTAGGCACTACTTATCTTAATTTGGGCAAAATACACGAAATCTGATTGCCTAATCAACAATGCAAAGCATTATAGCGCATTATTTATATCTAAGTGGTAATAATACATTTCGAGGTGATACAGACAATAATATAACTGACATCATTCACAACTTGATAGGATATAGTTCTAGATGTTTTAAGAAATCAGAAACTTCATTGGTTTTGGACAATCTCATCTGCAACTAATTTATATCTGATACATCTGGCCATGATGGACAAAAACTGTACTGCAGTATTGCTGCAAGACTGTTTCAATGGTTACCATGTTCAATAGGAGCTGACCAATATGTAGTCGATTTTAAGCATTCTCTCTGAACACGGTAGGTTTGAAAAGAGGCTGATGCAATGAATTGATTGAAGAGAGAGGTTAGGTTTTACATCGAATACAAAACGTTAGCCCACAGTGAAAAAAAGATTCGATTACGAGCCTCTGGAAACCCGACAGATTAACATGTTCGACAAGCCTACTGCTGTTTGAGTTGTATGGTTTCTCTAAGCGCTGCGAACAAAGCCAGTAACATGTGGAGGAGAACAATTTCTGGTTTAAATAGTACCCATTACTTTTAAAATGCACAGAAACTAGAATTTGGTCTTTATATTTTATTGAATGAAAAAAAGTTAAAAGTCGCCTACATGTCATTGGCGTAACCACGTAGTTGTTTTGTGATTTAAAATACATTCGCGCGTGGGCTACGTGCAGACTTGCATAAGTCAATCCTCAGGTTTGTATCACCTATGCATAAATAACGTTAAACACTGTGCTTTAGCAGGGTGGATGGGTATACCATTTTACCTGGCCCATCCGTCATGCTGAGTCTGGTGAAATAGAATGACAACATATTCAATGATATGAACTAGATTAGGTTAGTGATACCCAGAACGGTGGTTATGTGGGTGGGGACAACCTTTTATGACCCGAAATGCAATATACCATAGCTCTTGTGTCAGGTTATGACTCTAGAGTGTCATTTTCCTATCCCATGTTAGTGCATTTGAAATATTCTGTTATTCTGTATTCGCTGTCATATGTCAATAATAATTCAAGTTACTTTGCTTTTCACCACAAAGCGACTGTTAAAGAGTCTATACAAATACAGAAATGCATGGCAGCATACATACATACATACATACGTACGTACGAACGTAGATACATACATACACACACACATACATACATACATACATACATACATACATACATACATACATGCATTGATAGATACATATAGGCTCCTTTAGAAATGGAAACTTAGAGATTTCGAAGCCTCTGGTTATACTGAAATTTGGAAATGAATCGAATGCCAAACAAGCCCATATAATTTGCTATATAAAGATTTAAAAGTCAACCAAGAACACACTGAGTATTTAAGAGATCTCAAAATAACTGTTAAAAACCAAGGGTCCTTAGGGTTGAGGTCGGGACAAATGACCCATCGGACCCCTCTCACTGGGCCTGGATACATACATGGCAAAATTTCCAATATTTTTTCACATCTATGCAAACCACAAATCCAAAGTTTCCATAAAATCGTCCAGGCAGTGTATGGGGAGAAGCAATGACGAATTAAAACATGACCCTCTTTTTATAATTTTTGAGAAATGTTTTTAAGGGTGGAATAGATAAATAACCTAAAAACACACTGCTCGTGGACACCATCTACTCTATGCATTTTCAACACAATCCTCTAACCGAAGTGAGAGAAGAAGCGATGACGAAATTCGCAGTACTAGTCTATCGTACAAAACTTCATTGAATTCCCAGATATACAAATAGAGAGACAGACCACAAAAGTTATGACAACGCACATCGCACAAGTCTTAGAATAATGAAAATTAATGAAATTCTGCTCACAAACATGTCAGAGCAATTAGAATACCCTCAAGTCGGAACGGATTGACATATGTACAGCCCGACTAGTGGCAACATTGTACTAAAGGAATTGATCCAATTGTACTAAAGGTAAAATCAAAGTCTCTTCCTTACATTTTATATTACATTGCAACATTCATGTACTCCGTTTGGTATTCTCCGTTCCAAAGATACATCGGACACGTCACCTTCCAGAGAGTCAGGAAAATACCGTAAGAGACCAGAATTATTGCTATTTGCAGCATAATCAGCCGGTGTTCTCTTACTGTTGTCCACCTCATGGAGCATTGTAGGATATGTTTGTACTAAGTATTTGGTAATTTCTAACTGACCATTAATGCATGCTCTGTGCAACAACGTCTCTTCCTTAGAGGTTCTACAACACGAATCAATGCCACGATCAATTAGGTAGCTTAATACAGCGACATTTCCGCTCTCTGCAGCCTTATGAGCCGGTGTCGTCTTACTGTTGCCCACCTCATGGAGCATTGTAGGATAAGTTTCTACCAAGTATTTGGTCATTTCTAACTGACCATTAATACATGCTCTGTGCAACAACGTCTCTTCCTTAGAGGTTCTACAACACGGATCAATGCCACGATCAATTATATAGCTTAATACAGCGACATTTCCGCTCTCTGCAGCCTTATGAGCCGCTGTTCTCTTACTGTTGTCCACCTCATGGAACATTGTAGGATAAGTTTGTACCAAGTACTTTATCATTTCTAACTGACCATAAATACATGCTCTGTGTAACAATGTCTCTTCCTTAGAGGTTCTACACCACGGATCTATGCCACGATCAATTAGATAGCTTAATACAGCGACATTGCCTCTGACCACGGCCTTTTGAGCCGGTGTTGTCTTCCTGTTGTCCACCTCATAGAGCATTGTAGAATAAGTTTCTACCAAGTATTTGGTCATTTCAAAATGACCATAAATACATGCTCTATGCAGCAACGTCTCTTTCGTAGATGTTCTACACCACGGATCTGTGCCACGATCAATTAGATAGATTAATACAGAGACATTGCCGCTCTCTGCCGCGTTATGAGCTGCTGTTCTCTTACTGTTGTCAACCTCATGGAGCATTGTAGGATAAGTTTGTGCCAAGTGCTTGGTCATTTCTAACTGACCATTAATGCATGCTCTGTGCAGCAACGTCTCTTCCTTAGAGGTTCTACAACACGGATCTATGCCACGATCAATCAGATACCTTAATACAGCGACATTGCCGCTCTTCGCAGCCTTATGAGTCGCTGTTCTGTTACAGTTGTCCACCGCATGGAGCATTGTAGGATAAGTTTGTGCCAAGTACTTGGTCATTTCTAACTGACCATCAGTGCATGCTCTGTGCAGTAACGTCTCTTCCTTAGAGGTTCTACACCATGGATCTGTACCACGATCAATCAGATACCTTAATACAGCGACATTGCCGCTCTCTGCAGCCTTATGAGCCGGTGTCGTCTTACGCTCGTCCACCTCATGGAGCATGGTAGGATAAGTTTGTAATAAATACTTGCTCATTTCTAACTGACCATTAATGCATGCTCTGTGCAGCAATGTCTCTTCCTTAGAGGTTCTACACCATGGATCTATGCCACGATCAATTAGATAACTTAATACAGCGACATTGCGGCTCTCTGCAGCGTTATGAGCCGCTGTTCTGTTACTGTTGTCCACCTCACGTAGCATTGTAAAATAAGATTGTACCAAATATTTGGTCATTTTTAACTGACCGTTATTGCATGCTCTGTGCAACAACGTCTCTTTCTCAGAGGTTCTACACCACGGATCTGTGCCACGATCAATTAGATAGAGTAATAAAGCGACGTTGCCGCTCTCTGCAGCCTTAAGAGCGGCTGTTCTCTTACTGTTGTCCACTTCATGGAGCATTGTAGGATATGTTTGTACCAAGTACTTGGTCATTTCTAACTGACCATTAATGCATGCCCTGTGCAACAGCGTCTCTTCCTTGAAGGTTCTACACCACGGATCTGTGCCACGATCAATTAGATAGCTTAATACAGCGACATTTCCGCTTTCTGCAGCGTTATGAGCCGGTGTACCTATACTGTTGTCTGCCTTATGGAGCATTGTAGGATAAGTTTCTACCAAGTACTTGGTCATTTCTGACTGACCATTAATGCATGCTCTGTGCAGCAACGTTTCTTCCTCAGAGGTTCTACACCACGGATCTGTGCCTTGATCAATTAGATAACTCAATACTGCGACATTGCCGCTGTGTGCAGCCTTATGAGCCGGTGTTCTCTTATTGTTGTCCACCTCATGGAGCATTGTAGGATAAGATTGTACCAAGTATTTGGTCATTTCTAACTGACCACTAATACATGCTATGTGCAACAACGTCTCTTCTTCTGATGTTCTACACCATGGATCTGTACCACGATCAATTAGGTAGCTTAATACAGCGACATTACTGCTGTGTGCAGCGTTATGAGCTGGTGTTCTGTGACTGTTGTCCACCTCATGGAGTATTGTAGGATAAGTTTGTACCAAGTACTTTGTCATTTCTAACTGACCATTAATGCATGCTCTGTGCAGCAGAGTCTCATTCTCTGAGGTTCTACACCACGGATCTATGCTACATTCAAATAGAAAGCTTAATACAGCGACATTGCCGCCGTGCGCAGCGTTATGAGCCGGTGTTCTCTTACTGTTGTCAACCTTATGGAGCATTTTAGGATACGTTTGTATCAAATATTTAGTCATTTCTAAACCACCACCTAGGCACGAAAGATGCAGTAATATTTCTTTATTCATTATCTCATTGGTCCTATTTTCATTTGTATTCTGATCAAAGTTTAACAATTCTTCCATTAATTTATGCATTGTCTTTAAAATATGTATATTTCCACCAAATGCGGCACACGAAAGGACAGATAACCCCTCTTTTGTTTCTCCGCAGAGTAGTTTGGGATATTTGTGCACCAGATGTTCTGCCATAGCCTTCTTCGCTCGCCAACAAGCATAATGTAGAAGATTCCAACCGGTTGGGTCGGTATACGAGGGATCTATCCCCAAGGGTAAAAGAAATTCCAGAATCTCGACGCATCCTCCAGCAGCACAACAAATACCTACACTTCGGTTATTATTATCGAATTCATTTACAAGATTTGCTTTTTTTGAATGGAGAAATTTAACAATGTCAAGTCTTCCATGAAGGCATGCAATATGAATCAGGTTTTCTCCATTTTTGGATCTGTAGTTAATATCAGCTCCACTTTGCAGAAGAAATTCTATTGCATTTACAGATCCATGTTGAATAGAGATCGGAAGAATGTCATTCACGTCTACGCTACCATTTTTGCATATTTTCTTAAGTAGATATGTATCCTTGTGGGCACATGATGCTTGGGCAGCTTTTGTAAGAAACTGTGCAACGTTTTTCTTTTTATCCTCTGGAATATAGTCCAATTCGTGTAGAAGCTCATCGCAAGATCACGATTGTCAGCATTTGCAGCATGCACCAACAGCGAATTTTTATCTTTGTCAGCTAAAAATTGTATTTCTTTGCACTCAGCAACAAACGCATTTCTAAAATCTTTACAAGACCAGAGAGTTGCCTCCGAAACAATTGCAAAATCGGTTGGATTGCCTCCCCTCAACAGTGTTATAAGTCTGTTGATCAGATTCACTTGATACAAAGGTTGTAAAATTAATGTATTCTCTTGCCCTGTTGTCTGGAGAGCTTTGGAATCATAATTGATTTTGCAACGTTTACAAACGAGTTGTAAGGGACAGTATAGCAGTGTTTGTTCTGGAAAGAATTCTCCATAGGATATAAATACAGCGTTCTCGATGCAATCATGGTGAAACGAATACGTTTCCTTGCTTGGATCTAACGAAAGGTATGTACCATGTAGAGATTTGATGGTGTCCATCACTTGCATGGGATTTACATCAAGGATACCACATGACCTGAAAGCCAAAATGACTATGTTTTCTTTTTTTTCATCGTTATGTGCAAACTTCCTGACTAATTGTAAGTTAAGTTGTCCACAAGACAGCAACACAAGAACTAGGCAACCATAGGCCATACTGTCATTCTTACGGATGTAGTCTATTTGCTCGAGTATCATTTCCTGGGGTTTAGAAAAAAGATCCGATAATTTTGACTTTTCCTTTATCATCTCTGCAGCTCTGCACAGCTGGGGAAATCCCACTGATGCTTCATGTATGTTACATAAATTTGATATTTCAACATTGTTCAAACCAAAGTCTTTGAGGTAAATGTTTGTAAATTCAGATTTTTCTTCAACGTTCAATCCAATATTATCTAAGTTCAAAATAATTTCTGTGGTAAACAGTGGACGAGATTGCAAAGCTCCCAATATTTTCTCATAAAGAAACGATTTCATTGTGAAAATTACAACGTGTCTTCCACTATCTATAAGAGCTGGCATATATGTTGATTCCTGCCACCATTTCATTAATTCCCCTTCGTTCAAGCAAAACTTCCCACACATGTCATCAACAATTATACCAAGTGTGTTTGTAGAGTCTACCAGGGTTTTCCATTGCTCGGCAGTAGATATAATTAGAGGCTTTATATCTGAGCCATCTGCAATGATTTTGTTCAAGAGCTGATGGGCCATGTATGATTTACCTTTCCCCGATGTACCTGTTATTATCAGTCTCCTGTGTTGCCGCAGAATTTCAGCTCCATTTCTGTTCGCTCGAGTTTCAACAAACTTTTTCTCAGCATGACATCCATGTTGTTCCAATATCTTTTGACTTAAATCTGAAACAAAATGGTAGAACAAGTTTTTCACATAAGCAACATACTTGTGTCAGATCTGTTTCTAAGGTGCACAAGTTTGACGAAAAAGAAATCAAAACAAAACGAAGAGGAAAGCATATAACTACGAAGCAGATATGTTATAGAATCTGAGCATTGTATTCCGGCAATGCGACAACACGGATTGGAACATCACTGCTAACGTTGTAACAAATAACAGAAAGAATATTAGATTCATATGTATCACGCTTCCATTTGTCGAATAGACTGACTTAAATACTTACAGTGCCTGTCTTTTTGCCAGCAGGAAACAAAAGATAACTGTTAAGGCGTTGATGTGCACGACGTCACCAGATATAGATTTTAATGTGATCCCTTTCCTAAGCTCTCTTTGCAAATATTAGATATAGTCTTATTTATGCCGGCTTCTGGCCAAAATAGATGTTTCACGAATATAACTTAGAAATAACTTCTTTTCTGTTACAATTAATTAAAACATAAAATTTAATCATAAAGATTGAATAAATAATTTTATATTCCACCCATTGTTTATTTTTGTCTATAGTAGTATCAAACTACGGGTGTTTGCCCCACTGGCCTCTTCGGGGTCTCGCTGCCACCAGTCTTCGCCTATACCCCCTTAAGATATTTAGCCCATAAATGACCCGTTGCCTTGTTGCCTTGTTGATTACTTTTAATTTTGTCCCAAGGGGAGTACAAAACGCCCACATGAGACTTTCATGTGCAGTAAAGTCTCGTCCGGCTGGCAGTGCCCTCTATAGATTGACCAGTGGGGAAAAACACCAGCCTTTGGTGCTACTTTTCAGTGATAGTAGAAGGAAAAAAATCCGTCATAATGTATATACGTTTTCAGGCAAGCCTATGGCAGCGATCAGTATACACAATGAATTGAAGATTGTTTTTATTTAGGAGTGGAAAAAATTAGGACAACCACAAGTTTCGCCAACCAGAAAAACAAACCACAACCACCAAAAACAGCTCGTATTACTCCCAAGTTCACCAGCTTAACACTGTGCTCAGCTTGTATTTCGGAAAATGCGTACATCTTTTGGACTTATTTAATCTCTCTGATGCATTCAAACAATACAGCAGTCTAAGTTTATCTGTTATGCTTTTGACATTCCATTCATTTGACAGGTTTACGCCACTATTATAAACTTCCATAAAGTCCTTCAGTAAACATGGGGAATGAATAGCTTCGCCGCCACTCAACATTTGTATATAAGCAGCCACAGACATTTCTTCAACATTAGAATATTCACAACTCGACTATAATTTCCTCTTTCGTTAGTATAAAGTCATTACATGCTATAGAATCTATATCGCACTGTGTAGCGTTGCTGTGAAGAAAAATCAATACAGAGCTTTTGTAACATAGCTGCTAACTAGTACATTCATTAATTCATTGAGCTCACAGTGAGTATATTGATCGCTATCATAGTCTTCCATAATCACTGCAGAGTAGTATCAAAGACTAGAGTTTTATCCCCATTGGTCGATCTTTGGGAGCCACTGTCACCCGGACAAGACTCTCATGAATAGCGCTGGTGGATGTTTTGCACTCCCCGTATAACAAAATTAAATGTGATCAACAAGACAACGAGTCACTTATGGGTAATACATGTCATGGGAGGGTAGTGTCGAGGACGGGTGACAGTGAGACCTTAAAAAGTCCATTTGGGCAAAACCCGTAGTTAGGTACTACTTCCTTCAATCGACTAGAAAATACAACACAACACTAACACACTTCAAGTAAATCATAAGCTATTTAGTTTTGATAGTCTCTCGTATATTTTTAGTGAAAAAGTTAAATGAAGTTTGCTTTTTCTTCAGAGAGTGTCTGAAAAAAGCGGTCAAAAATTGACATTTCTAGGAGATCAGTACCTCAGACCTAGATAGTGCAAGGCTGAGTACGAAATAAATGAAAGGTTAAATGAATTTTATTTTTTCAGACAGAGTCCGAATCAATCGGTTTACAATTGACATTTCTGGAATGTCAGCAGGTTAAATCCAGATATTACAAGGATACGTAAGAAATCACGGAATTGAACTTTATACACCTATTGCTAATGCAAACAGTTTAATCGTCCGATACACAGAGATGTACATTTGTTAAAGCAGGTAGAAATAGTGTGGGGAAATTGTGCAAACAACAGCGCTTAAGCTAACAGTTGTTTATTTTCCTAGAATTAAGGTGAATGATCATTGCCAAAATAAATAATGTTATCTTGTATGTCTGGTTCACTGATGTGTCGGCATATTACGTGTATTTTTTTTTTATCTGCAGCAAGATATCAGACCCAAAGTCTTCATCAACTTCAAATTGTCTGATATAAAATACAATTGCTTTAGACGCACCTCAGGAAGTCAGAGCTTATCAGTAAAATACAACGTTACCGAATGGAAAGCTCTAGCTTGTGTCATTTTGGAGTTCTTATAACTAAACGAAAATCACAGAAATAAAAACTGTCGCTGATGATAGTTAAAAAACAGTTGAACTGTACTCCAATGCATGTCAAGCGGCAAGTTCATTATAACGTTCATCTGTTGGCTGTCTTACATTTTATGTTGGTATTCATATGTCATTCATACAGATTTGTGGTTGGTATTATTATTATTATTATTATTATTATTATTATTATTATTATTATTATTATTATTATCAATAGTAATGGAATTAGGGTAATTATATGATTTATGTAACTAGAATTTACAGAATTTTACCAATTATCCGCTTTTGCTCCTTCTTGTCGATGACGTTTTTATTTTCCTCACCTGCAATAAAGTAAACAGAGAGGAGCCATAAGTGTCTTTGCTAATAATCTTGTATCAATATATGACGAGTATGTCTCTGGGAAACACGCAATAAACGCAAAGTAACGTATACAACCATAATAATAAAAAGATTCCTGTATATATAATTTTAGAATATATTCCTTGACTGATCCTTTTTTTCTCTATGGTCGTAGGTTTTCAATCGATTTAAGTGAGTTTTGGAGCAATTCAGGCTGTAACTATATCTTGTTTTCAAAGGCTAGATGAATAATAATTAGGTATTAATTATAACTAAGCTTACATTTCACTCTCGTCATTTATCTTTTTGTAGTTTCTAAATGTACATTATCCTGATACATCATTATGGTTTTTACACAGTAAGTCACTAGAGTTTTAAATAATGTGACCAAAATAGACTGTTATATAGTTGCAAACAATCACAACATTCTTTGAATGATTTTCTCAACAGGCTAACAAAGTTCACTAATGGAGATGAGAGCAGCACTTACTCAGACTGTCCTACTGCTTCTTTACGTCAATAGAATCTAAAACAGAAATTAAACGCGATTTCAAAAAATTAATGATAGAATACGGCAACAAAAAAGTATATTTCAAACATTCTCTTTTGAAGCAAAATAAAAACTACTCGTTATCTAATAATTTCAGTAAACTGATACTGCCTTTATTACGTATGTACTAACAAGGTCCAAGACTGTCAGGATCATGCAATAAAAACCGAAGGAGAAATAATTATGAAAAGTACGGAATGTATACGTCATATGTGTGACGAAAACATTTTGAACTTGTGCATCTATAAAATAAAATACAAGAGCCCCTCGATGGAACTAATGCTTAACTAGACGAAAAGAATTTCCAGGAATACAAGACAAGACCGTTCCTTCTTTTTAACTGTCGAGTGTTGAAACCATCTCTGCTACTCTTCAGCAGTAACAAGATTTTCAACTTCGCTGTTGTGGTACACATATCGGATGTCAGCCAGGCACCATTTTCGTTTAGGGCAATGTAGATATCATTAGAAGTCTTGGGTGAAACCTCCGTCATAATAATCATTCACTCAGGGAGAGTAATAACAATAAGATTTTCCAAACTGTCATCGTGGCAGTCATATTGGATGTACGACTGGCACTAATTTATTCGTGCATCCAATTGGAGAGTTGTAGAGATAGCAATATAAGCAATATATGATTCTCCATTTTGAAGGAGTAGTACTAACAAGAGTTACAGGATGGCTGCAGTGGAGGCCATATTGGACGTCATATCGGTACAATTTTTATGTAAGATCAACTAGACATAAGAAGAATTTTCTGTGGAAAACTATATATCAGTATGACCCTTTATTTAAATAGAGCTGTGATAAAAAGATTTTAAAGATGTCTGGATATTAAATGACGCCATGTTTATATTGGACCTGCTAGACGTTATATGAGGTCTTTTAGCGAAAACCCCATGTTAATATGACCATCCATTCAGGAGGAGTAGCAACAAGAAGAGTTTCAAGATGGCTGCTTTTGTGGTTATATTGGACATTGCATCGGCACCATTTTCATTTAACAAATAAGTCATTTAAAGTCAAACAGACATCGTACGAAATCATTTAGTAAAATCCCCATTTTCATATGATCATACATTCAGAAGAAGTAACGACAACAAGATTTGCAAGATGGCTGACGTGGCAGCCTTATTATGCATCCGATCTGCACCATTTTCAGTACGATCTAAGCAGACATTATAAGGAGTCTTTTAGTGAAAACCTCATTTGAAATAACCATAAATTCCGGGGAAGAAACGATAACATATTTTCAAGATGCCTGCCATATATGCCATATTGGACCTCGCAGTTTTCATTATGAACAACTAAACATCATAAAAGAGTTTCTTTTGTGAAAAGCCCAAGTTGATATGATGATTCATGCAGGAGGAGTAGCAATAAGAGATGACCGCTGTCTGGCGGCCATATTGGCTGTCATATTGGCATAATGTTAACATCCATTTGGTGAAAACCCACGTGAATGTAAGTTTCTCTTTAGGAAGAGTTGTGATAAAAAGGTTTTCAAGATTGCCATATTAGACCTAAGATCAGTGCAATCTTTATTAAGGACCAAGGAGACGTCATACGAAATCTTAAAGAGAAAAGCCCATGCTTAAATGTCCATTATTTCATGATTGTAGCGATAACAAGATTTTTATAGTGGTTGCCATGGCAGCCATTATTTGACCTCAGATAGGCAATATTTTCATTATGACCAACTAGACATCGTAAGAAGTCTTCAAGTGAAAGCCCTATATTGATAAGATCATCCATTCCAGAGGAGTAGTGACAAAATTTCAAAGTGGTATATTGGATCTCAGATCGGCACTGTTTTCATTTAGGACCAACGAGACATCATCAGACGTCTTTGAACGAAAACTCCATGTTGAAATGACCATCCATTCAGGACCAGTAGCGATAACAAGATTTTAAAAATGTCTGCTGTGGCGGCTGTGGAGCATTTTTACCTATGACCAAATAGACCATGGGCGGAATCTTTACTGGCGTGGTGTCCTAACTCTTTACCGTGCTTGCTTTACCTTTGTTATGACACGTGAGAAGAATAAGAAATGTTTTAGGTTTTCTTAGAATGAACAGTTCTGAACAGAATAAGGAATAAGTATATATGATGAAAAGGAAAAGCAAGGAGACAGAATAGCATGCAGATTGTCTGTAGAATAGATACATCGCCTGTCCAACAAATCAAATCAAATACAAACAATGATCTATGTAATAAACACAAGTCAAGTCAAGGGTTAAAATTGTAAACCTGTTATTACCTTTTTTTAAACAAAAAACCCCAAAGAAACCGCAATAAACTTTCATCTAAATTCACGATCCTCAATGACAACTGTTGGAGAAATGATTAACAAAAGCGTGTAATTTATACGTCATATAGAAGATGAATAAACTTTTTTATAACAAAATAACTCGATAAAAATGGATAAAGGAATAGGCTGTATTAAAATAAAATTCATACGATTTACTTTTTATCGGAACATTCATAAGGGTCTATATTGTAAATGTCAAAAACATACCATGCATGACTACCGCCAAACGTATGTCTTGATTTCACCAGACAAGTCAAATATTCTAATGATAGGCCAAACTGAACGGTCGTTTTGATGCTTATTAAAAACCTAATGCTGTAAAATCGACTTGAAAGAAAAGTGACATTGTTAAAATTTTTAACTCTCCAGTAGAACCAACGGTTACTTCATAATATCAAACTTAAAGTAATGTTTAGTGTAATCTTAGTGAATCTTGGCACTTTCATAAGCAGGAAACAGGGAGACGGATGGAACACAAGTCGGACGAACACATTGTAGCAAAATGTCTGTTGGGTGCATAATGAACGCGGAACAATAGGAGGCAAAAAGAAAGATTAAGATGACTTAGAAACAAACTGATTTACCAATCCATCCAACTAGGTAAGAACAGGTTGAAAGCATAACCAAACGTTAGAAATAAAAACTCTCGACTAGTATAACAAAAAATATGAGAATTAGATAAGAACCGATGAAGAAATAGGTTATATTAAAATAAAATTCTATACAATTGACTATTTATTGGAACATTCATTGGTGCCTATATTGTAAATGTCAAACACACATCCTGATGACCACTTACGTCTTGATTTACCAGACAGTTCAAATGTTTGTATTGATAAGCCAAACTGAAAGGTCGTTTTGATGCTTATTAAAGATCAAATGCTGTAATACTGACTTCAAAAGAAAGGTGACATTGTTCGGATTTGTATCCTTTCCAGTAGAACCAGAGGTTACTTCATCATATCACAAGTAAAGTAAATTGTAGTGTAATCTTAATGAAACTTTAAGCGGCGACAGCGTGGCCCTTTGTTAAGCAGGATGGACGTGTAGACTCAGAGATGGATGGACGACAAGTCGTACGAACACATTGTAGCAAACTGTCTGTCGGTAGCATAATGAAAGCAAAAGGATAGGAGGCAAAAATAAAAACAGATTAAGATGACTTAGAAACAAACTGATTTACCAGTCAATCCAACCAGGTAGAAACAGGTTAAAAGCATAAACAAACGTTTCCATTATCCTCAGGAAATGAAGATAAATAGGCTAAGAATAGTCATAGTCATTGTTCATTGATTGCTGACCGAGAACTTTACGTAGTTTATCTAGTGATTTTACCTTTTTCCACACTGTCTACTCTGCTTTTTAGGGTTTCCATATCTCTCTTCAAATTAAATTCAGTTGTTCTTCTTTCAGCAGTTTCTGCAGCAGCTTTATTGATGTGGTCTCCCAAATGTTTGCTTATACCGTCAACTACCTTCTTTACATCATCTATCTCACCTGCCAAGAATAAACCATGTTTTTATTGTTTATTTCGATGATGATTTATCTTCTGATCACAGTTTTATAAACTGTTATAAACTGGGAATTAGAGAAACAATGGGAAGAGTGAGATAGGTCTCTGATAAACAGTTTTTTTCTGTTTTATTTTTCTTTTGTTTTCTTTTATTGTTGTTAAATTTTGTTGTTTTGTTTTGTTTAAACTGTTGTTTCTAATTTAGTGTTATTTGTTCTTTTTAAAGCATATACAGATAAACGTCTGCAATTATTGCGTTCATCCTTCACTTTTACTGCAAGATTAGCACAGCTGGCAAGGTCACTTGTACAAAGTTAGACACGATTCCAAATAATCTTTTATTTTTACTGTGTACTAAAATACTGGCTGAAGGATGTAAGAATGCACTCAACTCGCTACCCACACCAGTGTTATATTATGTTGAAAAGATTGGGTGAAGCTGATAATGTCACCTGGGCTACTTAGATTAACGACGTAGTATTTCGCTTCGGTTTTGGTTATGTCTGGCTAAATCAAGATACTGGAGTCGAAAAACAACTTTTTTCACTAATTTTGCAAAGAATTAGGGATTCGGCTTTCCAAAATTGGCAAAGAGATATTAACAATTATCAACTCACATAAATGTGTGTATTATAGAATTATAAGACTGAATTAAAATCGGAAAACGTATATCATGTGGATTATTATTTATTTAGCAATCAATTCCTAATATCAGGTGCTCAGAGCACATGCTGAAATTAGAGATCGGATTGAGAGAAATTATAGTTACCTTGACCTATCCCGGAGATTAATAGTTATCTTGTGGTAGATAAATTCCGTTTCGTTTGTGTTTGTCTAGCTTAAGATCGTCTTAGAAAGAAATACTTAATGAAATGTGTTATCTTTATCCTTTGGTAGAAACAATATTATCCCCCATGAGTCATAAAGAGATATTAATTATAAGAAATCTTTCTTACTTTACCAATCCGCCTGAGACAATCTTTGACAAAACATAATCATGGTGAATAATACACTTAGTCGTAGCGACACGTTTATAATATCATACATTGATTTCTTTATAGGAAATTGTGTATATATGCATATGTTGAATACCACTTTTACTATCTATCCGACATGATGCATATTATATTTACTTGTACTGTATTTTGTAAAATGGGCTGGTGGCCTGAATTACTGAATAAAAACATTCCAATTCTTGAAACATAGCACGTCTTCCAATGATCGCAAATTGTTTTCTTGGAATTGTAAGCTGCCTATCATCAATGCTAATAATAAAATATACCATTTGACACACAAATAAATTCCATTTTGCAGTCTCTAAATACTCACAAAATATTGCCCATAATTCAAGCTATAATTGCGCCATACCCGTGAGCTTTAAAGCAATATAATACAGGGAGGTATTTTCAATGTTATAAAAGTAACTATACATTTTTAGAACACCCGAAACGGTACACATTTTACGTGATGATCGACTGGCAAAATAATTTAGCCTACAAGATTGGTAATATTCTTACGTGTATTGTGTATTTATAAAGAATAATATTTATACAGTGGAGGAGTATATTCCATACAAAGCAAAACGTTATATACACACATAATTCTATAACAGCGATTCTAAGCTCTTTACTATTTCAAGCGTGGATATATATGCTTAAAGACGTTCTTCAAATATTTTGAAAATCAGTCTTCATATTCTACATCACTGCATTGTTTGAAAGCAATCATAATAATGATATTGAAATTTGCGATAAAGAATTATTTTTGTTAGACTTAAATAACTAACAATTACAGCTGATTATCTCTATACTGTGACTGATTTTACAGTGCCAAGTCACAAAGACATTATGCAGATATTTGCAGAATGAAATTAATTGTAGCGAAATGAACTTTTTTTCCATACCAATTGTCTGAGATGGGAACATTATTGTCTGAATATTAAATGACATTACCTGTTTATCACGCTTTTAGCTCCAACGTTAATATTTTATAGCTGAAACAATCTGACAAAGTTTGTAACAATTGTAACACTCCTCCTCATCTTGATTGGTGCTATGATACACGTTACAGACACCAACTGGTTGGTAGCACGCCGTTATCCGCTTTTTTAGGAAGACTAATTTCAAATTGCAGAAGTTGAATTACAAAACAAACATGGTAAAAGCAAAATATTGATTGGGCTTTATATATATATATATATATATATATATATATATATATATATATATATATATATATATATATATATATATATATATATATATATATATATATAAACTTACTATGCCACATAAAATAATTTAATAGTGAAACAAATTCAGATGAGCACAATAGGTTGGGCTTATATTTTCAGATGCCATATATAATAATTTCACAGTGAAACAAATCTAGATGAACACGCTAGATTGGTTTACATTTCTTTCTGCAAAATATTTTTCATAAATGTGAATCAGCCTTTAGAGTCCTTAATGCACTGATTGTCATTAAAGAACGAAAATCAATCATTAATGGACTACCAGTCTACAGAATGATTTATGAAATCTGCAATGCAGAATAATTCTATGAACTCTAATTTTGTCGTTAGAAGAATAAAAACGCACAAAGAAAAATGCCATAAATATATTTGCCTCTTTATAGTGTGCCATTCTATTAAATATTCTAATTTACACTATACATGAAATAGTCTATAATCTGTTTGTGCTAAACTAACATCCTGCAGCTATGCATTTCAGATCTTGGCAATCGGAAAATGTGCAACACGGATTCATTTTTGGAATCGAATACATCCTTATCGTACCAGAACTACCAGAACTTAGCAAATGTAAGATAATACACAAACATTGTCTTGTAAGTTAAAATGATCACAGCATTCACACATTTATATTGTGCATTATAAGTTTCCGTATGTTAATTTTAAGCATGATACTTTATCATTTTCTTGCTTCTAGTAATTTCAAATAATTGTTAGCGTATAAAAAATTCTCAATTGAAGAAGAAAACACAATATATAGAATCAACATTTCACAGAGAGTTAAAATTCATTTATTTCCTACTACGTGCAAACCCATTGACAGAGTAATATGCAAAGATGGCTCATTTACAACCTAATTTATTATGATCAGGTCCAGACCATTAGATAACGCATCAAACCCAGGACCTCTGTATGAATATACAAACTTGAAATGATTATAATGCAAAATGGCACAATTAAAATTTGTCCAATTTTGTTACAGTTCATTGTCGGTTTTACTAATTAAAATTATCTTCCATTAAGGATGATTTAGTAAAATTTAAAATAAACTGCTCCGATTTTAAAAAAATAATATATAGTAGATAGAACTGCATTTTATAATTTGCACAGCAAAGCTGCTATATCACAAAGACAGGTAGCGTCATTCGCGAGACGGGTGTGCATACATGCAAACAGAAGGAAGAAAAATAGTTTGATACGCAACAGCCGAAATGTCCCTCTCTCAAATATGAGGAGGGTATGTGATTAAAGAGGAAGTAAGAAGACTGACGATCATACACATGATCTGAAGAATGAATACATCATCTGTTCAGCAAGGCCAATTAAACGCCTAAAATCAAATGGGGGGGGGGATTGCAAACCCGTTAATACGTTTTTATATTTATTATTTTTTCCCCCAATGAAACATTTGTAAACTACCACAAACTCCTTTCAAAAGGCTAATAAAGCTGATTGAATAGTCAGAGACAAATAAATATAGGCGATTGTAATAAAAATAAATAATGAAAACTGCCACTAATTTGCACTCAGACCAAATAAAAGATCTAAGTTTCTTTTCTAAACCCGATACAAAACTTTACACTAATTACAAAACGCATTCACAACAGGAGTGATTCCAATAATTGGACGCGGCCGTTTTAATTAAACCGTCGATATATTTTATTATTGTTTTTGTTAAGACTGTTTGACTGCTACATTTTTCAGTCGGAAACATTATGTATAAAGGTTAATTTTTGAAACAACAGATTCTGATTTGCATTCCATTGAGGATATCTGGCACTTCTTTTTGCAAAACAAACTAGCAAAATCCATCAATAGGCTTCATTTTCTGTCAAACGTATTTACTTACTTGACAACATGGCTATTTCTTGCATTTTGTCAATGTACATGTCTTGAAGAGCTTTATCCATACTGCATGTAAGAATGGAATCTATCCTTCCTACAAAGTCACAATTGCCTCCAAAAAATGCATCAATACTCATGACAAAAGTTTTCATATCTCTGCATAAGTTACCATAATCTGTAGTGTTCACATGACCTTTCTGAGCATGCCCGTAAACAGTATTTCTGAAAACCCTTACCCGCTCTACGTCATCACCTAGGTTTCCTCCAACAGCCGGAGGGACATTGCCCCACCCATTTGTTGGAACGGGGACCCGGCTGCGGCTGCAAAGGTATCTAATAAGCGTGTAAAGTGATGTGACGTCAAAATCTTTAGAGGTAGGGATAATAGGGGAGGCAGAGCTGCTGCTACACAGCCACGATTGTATATCTTTATTAAGCTTTCCAAGCTTATGCTGATTGGTCTGAACTTTATTTGGTAAGTCAACGGGTAAAATTTCATCGGTTAGCACATGCCAGAGGATGTCCCTAAACAAGTCAACCACAATCCAACACATGCGTGCAAAGTTGTTCCTTTCTTGTGTTGATGCCATGGTTGTGGTCGCTTTAATCCTGTAGGATCTATAAAAAAAATATATATAATGTAATTATGCTACTGTAAATCCTAGCCATGCTTAGTTTCTTTACCAGAAACTCTTCTATATCTAATATGTTAAATGGAAAAAGCATAGATGTGAGTGTTAATTTTTACTTAGAGGTATTACATGGATTCCTTGTACCAATGTTCCTGAATGGATAGCAATTATTGATGGAGAGAGATGCAGTCATGTCGTGATTTCATTAAAAGAACTTAAGTATAGATGCAAGGGATCTGATTGGCTGATGTTAAATCTGCATAGACATTTGAAATTAGATTGAAATTTGATTAAAATTCTGTATGCACTAATCCATGGGATAGATAAGATTCTAATGTGTAGCATTTTGTTATATTGCCAAATTCTCAAGCATACATTTTAAGAAACACTTACATTATTAAGTATTAAATTTCAAATAATCCTAAATGTCCTTTCACAAGTCCAAACGTGTAGAATCTTCCGAATAAATTCCAATAGAACTAAATGTCATGATGTATCAATGGTGCAATCCAGGATAAATTTAAAATAGTTATAAAATAATGTGTTAGTCCAGAAGTAAATGAGCAATTTGTAATTCCAATGAATAATTTAAATAAATGATTCCTATAAATTTATATCTGAACAGAAATGATAATGATTGCACAGACTGATCTCACAACAGGACTAAAACAGGAATGAATACTTTGTTTATTAGGCCTCTATCTATACAATAGGATGTCCTGGAATTTCATGGATAAGAGTCATTTCTAATTGGAAACTTCCATCAAATTGTTTCTAGAATATTCTGAACTCAGAAAGCCATATCAACATCTTATTTACAATTAATAATAATAATAATAGAAAAGTTATCTGTGTAAACATGCTATCCACAAATTAATATTTTTTCCAAAATACAGTCTATAATCATGGACATAAATTAAGGATACAATATAGATATACAAAATGAATTAAACATGGTGCATACTTCTGCTTTCCCTTTAATCTGCCTCTCGCGCTCATGTATAAGTGACAAAAAAAAATAAAATAAGGAAAAATATATGGAGCGAGAAACAAAAAGAGTTTGATCTGGATGAAGCCCTTGAACCTGAACTTACACGAAGAACCCGGGTCGTCGGAATTGTACGTTTAATTATTCTACGGGATTTAGGTACAGTGTTCACAGTACCAATGATAAAAAATTGGAACGGCCTGTCGAGACAATTCGGTAAATCATACCTTAGTTAGCAGGCGCACATATACTGCAGTCTATTTATTGTTTTGTTTTGCTTTTGAATCCTTTCAAATCTATATGAAGGTTTTAAAAATGAATATTTTAAATATTAAAATTTCTTTAGTCCGCTCTTCCTATCTATCCCTTTCTCTCTCACTGTGTTCGTTGGTTAGACAGTAGACTAATTGACCAATAGAGAATATAGGGACAATAAAACATAATTTTATAGCAAGTCTCCCCACCTGTCTGTCTGTCTGTCTCTGTCTCTGTCTCTCTGTCTCTGTCTCTCTCTCTCTCTCTCTCTCTCTCTCTCTCTAGCAAAGTCACTTACTGGCGAAAATCGGTGAAAAAGAAACGAGCGTAACAAAGTTTTGCGTGTGTAAAGCGACGGTATTTCTAGATCTATAAATGTTGACAAAATAACAGACAAATCGCACAACGGAAGGCGAAAAGAGAGATGGAGGACAAAAATAGTTTTACAGTCGGTAGCTTAATTAATTAAATCATAATAATGACTTAGATCAACTGTAAATGAATTTAAATGTTTGAATTTTCTCTTGCCGGTTCGTCATTTTGCGTTTTCTATATCCGCGTTCACTGTTGAAGAAGCTAACCGTGCAATATTTATAGAGTTCTACTTTCTTCATTTAAACAAACTTACATGTTTAAGTCATAAGTGTGTCTTTTACTGTTTTAATGAACATGAATAGCAATAGAAGCTCATGAAAAGAAAAGAAGAAAGTTAACAATTTTCAAAGAGGATTGTGAATAGTTGCAATAGATGCAGAACTACATTTTGTAGAGGACACACTGTGCAGGGATATGAAGAGATCACTGCTTTCATAAATATTAAATTTCCTGTATTCAAGCGTAACTCCGTTGGAAACGCACGCATGCGTACTTTGTATGTGATATAAATTAAAAATATGTATCTTTGATATAACACTTGCTACATACATTTTCCATTGAAAGGAAATTCAGCAAACCTCGTTTCCTTTTGATAAAAAATGTAAGGGTCTGAAACAAAATTGCATAAAAAAATCAAGACACTATATCCAAACTTATTTTAATAATAGTTGTCCAAAATAAACATAAATTGTTTTAACGTATTAGAAACTTTAATGTTCGTTTTTCTTTTTAAATGTAACTTTACATATAAGAAGGGAATGGAAATTTTAATCCTAAAGTTTGAAAACTGATACTAGTATATAATTGATTCTTGTCAAATAGTCCTGATAATGATTGCAGAAGGGCACACAAGATGTGCGTTAGTCTCTTACCTTATTGCTGTTTCAATGAAGTCTGGTTACCATAAAGGTACGTTGAGTATCTAGACATTAAATGCTAATTGGCATACTTCTTGCGTCCCCGTTAATGTTCTGTAAGAAAAATGCTGTTAATAAATCCAACTGCATTCGATTAATTGTATGTGACATTATGCAGAATGACCTGTGGGATCAAATATTGAATCTACCCATCTTGCAAAACACTGTATGAAATCCTGGCAATTATATAGTCATCTTTGGACACATGTTTTAAATTGAATAATTCGCAATTCTAGGTTAAAACTATCAACTGACAAAAATCGTAAATTGTAAATTTTTGTTGCAGTGCTTATTATTGTTGTAAGAAAAGACAATAATATAAAATGAAGACAATAAGAAACAAGCAGGAACAAAACGGTAAGAAAGGGTGGATGACAAAAAAATTTAAAAGGAGGCTTAGCTTACTTCATTCTAGAATTTCTGAATTATGTGGACAATTTAATTTCCGTTGAACAACCAAAATGCATATGACATCGAAATACATTCCTTAACTACTCACAATCGATAATAAGGTGATGTGGTACATCATTTCATGCCAATATTGAAATTAGGTTGTTGCCTGTCCGAATTATGTTTTTCCTTTTAATTTTTCTAATTGTTAAAAAGCATAACAAAAATCAAAATTATATGACAGAAAGTAACAGGACGGAAGAGGGGTCACAAGATATGTAAGAGAAGGCGTGGAGAAACTTTGGGAAATACCTATTAATAGACATGTAGCCTCAAAACTTCAATGAACATCGCTATTCGAACGCCTTGAGGACATCTTCATGAACCATGTATCATCGATTGCCTTTGTCACATGAAATCTTTGACACAGTCTCTAAAAGCAAAGAATAAGAAATCGGTTTAATATGATTTCATCAACGAAACAAATCTATATAGTAGATATTCAAAGTGTGCAAAATGTTGAAAGTGGCTAATGTCAGAAATCCAGTTGTTACGGTAAATTGCATGTGAGATGTAAGAAAATTACTTTGGGATCCGATGTTGAACCTGACCCAGCATGCAAACTACTTAACAATACCCTAGGAATAATACGGGCAGATTTGATTCATATAGCTTATATTGAGAAATATGCAACTCTACATTTAAGCTACAAATTGACCAAATTCTCAGATATAATTCTTTATTGTCATAAAAGGAAAATACTATGAAAAGAAGGAAATAAACAAACAGAAGAACAGAACCGTGACAATGACTGGGTGAGAATAAAAGTTTTAAAGCGAGTTTAGTTCACTTTATCCTGGCATGAATTGTGTGGACAATGTAATTTCCATTGAACAGTCGAAATGCATCGACGTCTGGAAAAAATGAAGTGAATGGAACGGATTGCGCAGAGGCAATAAGTATGAATATCACCACCATTCCTCCAGCGTTTCATACAAATTTAGAACTTAAAGTTCTCGCCTGTACTATTTACGTAGCTCCTTTTAATTTGAAGACTTTTATCCGCCCTATTTATTACGAAACATGGAAAATCAAATCTATCTGCGAGAACGTACAAGAGAGGTGTTGGCACAAGACATGCTAACCAAAATTTGATCGGTTTGCGTATTTCCACGCGAATCATGGTATTATCGATTGTCGATATTGCAGGATATGTGTAACACAGTCTATAAAAACAACAAGACGTTTCAAATAATGCAATTTAAAAAATGAAATCGGGTTAATATGATTTCGTTGATGAAATAGATCTATATAGAAGAAATTCAAAGTGGGCGGAGGGTCGAAAGTTGAATGTATCAGAAATCAAGTTGTTATGAAAAAATCGATTCTGTCTCATGCATCAACCAAATGGCTAACATCATAGCTACCCAGAGCACCACATATTTAGATTAGATCTGTGTAACAATTCTGCTGGTTTAGTAATGAAGGCCACATGACACTAGCATTTTAAGAATCCTGTGTTCTATCTATAGGTAAAGAAATGCAACAGACTGTACTCGTGAACAGCAAGGAACTTTCTCGGTACCGTAAGCAATGCCCTAAGTGCTATGTACAAATTCCTTCCATAGGCCGCTATTCCATATGTTTACACATCTTTCTTTCTGTGCTGTATTGGGTATTTAGTGCTCATGAATTTAATTATTTCAAAAACCATTTCAGGTCTTTACGATTCTTTTCCTTGAATAGAAGGTAAGCCTATCAGTTCTATAAAGGGCAAGAGACAATTTTATCGATCGAAAAGGCCAAAATCACCGATGATACCAATAGAGGCAAAAAATACATAAAAATCGCAACGAATGAACAATAAGGTTTTGTTCACGATTATCATGCATTTTGTCGGTGAACGTTTTTCCTAAATGAGGACAAGAGTATGAAGTTTAGGACCGTGTGTGTGTGTGTGTGTGTGTGTGTGTGTGTGTGTGTGTGTGTGTGTTCGTGGAGACCTTTGGAATATCATGGCAAAATCTGGTTGCCCGGAGAAAATTATTGCAATTCCATGGTGGCATCCTTGCTCGTGTCGTGGACGACGGTGATTCATTTGAACCATTCTCAGTCACCAGTGGAGTCAATCGAGGCTGTGGGTTGGCACCAGTCCTCTTCATTATTATGTTCTCTCGCATGTTTACTGATGCGTTCCGTGATTACGATATTGGGATTGACATCAGATACCGGACTGATGGAAAGATCTTCAATCTGAGGCAAAGACGAATTTAGAGGCAGTGACTGTTCGTGATCTCCTATTTGCTGACGACTGTTCCCTGAATGAAAAATCTGAACCTGACATGCATTATGGTCTATTTCTCTTCAGCTTGTTTCAACTTCGGTCTCAAAATCAGTATAGAAAAGTCAAAGGTGATGCACCAACCTTCACCAGGAAAGTCTTCTGCACAGCCTACCATCACAGAATAGTCAAACCCTCATGACATTGGAAACGTTCATCTAACGCGGCAGTACACTGTCACGTGCAGACCATATCGATGATGAAAACAACGCCAGAATTGCTAAAGTAGGTGTGGACTTTGGCAGTCTCCTCTCAGATATGTGGGTGCGAAGAGGCATCAGTCTACAAACAAAACTGAGGCACTGCCGTATACTTGAGAAATTTTAACTGTGTACAGACACATGCCGAAAAGATGAACCATTTTCAGATGGACTGACTACGGAAACTGATGATGATAAGATAGTACGACAGGGTCCCAGACAACGAGTACCATGAAGATATTTTACGGCGAGCTGAAGGAGGGAGAAAGATCTCAGGATGGTCAGAAGAAACGTTAGAAGATTTCCTCAAGTCATCATTGAAACACTTCAACATTGACCCGGAGGACTGGCAAGATCTCCACAGGTTCGTTCCACTTGGCGCAGTCTAATCCATACTTAAAGTACTGACTTTGAACGGAGGAGAATTACGGATGCACTGCAGAGGCGTCAGCAGCGTCTATCTCAGATCTGCAGCACGTCCTCTAATGTTCAAGCAAACAAAAGCGGCATCTTCTGTATAGAGTGCCACAAACAATTCAGAGCACAAAATGGCTTGATCAGCCACTTTAATTCTCACAGAAATCAAACCATTTGGAGAAACTATGTGACTTATAAAACTGTAGTGACACGTCATGACAAAAGACTAAATGGAGGGATATGATCAAAATGAACGATATTGATTGTTTAAGTTGGAGATAGAGGGAAAGACCTCACTGATTCGTTAGACCTTTGCTACTGAGTATGCAGAAAGTATCACACTATCCGTTTCGGATTCATTCGTCTCTGAAGGCAATACTGTCAATATTTTCTTTAGCAATGCAAAGAAAGAGCTTGAGTTATGCTCCATTTGGCATGCTAGTAAACAGTCATTCATCTTATCTCAGTAGCAAGAGCTAGACCTTTCCAAGGATTTTCCGGTACTTCCTACTATTTAAATCTACGTAATCAATTCGCAAATTCACCTTCTTGTGTGAAAGTATGACCTAACTGATTTTCGCTGCGTACTCATCTTTTAATTAATCAAAAACAGAATCTCGCGTTGTGATAAAAGCTTGAAAATTTTGTAAGCATTACATTTCAATAGTGTAACATCATTTTGTTTTATGATTTGTTCTGTAGTATCAACACTTACGATATTTGACCTTCAAAACCACCTGCGAGATTTACAAGATCATCAATACCGGTTTGAAGTCGCTGATCTATCATCCAGAGTCCCTCACATTCGTAGTTAGGGTCTTCATATTCTATTATTTTAAAATTTTCACCATCTTCAGATATTTGTGATTATTTAAATAGCGATAAAAATGGATTGGTAAAAGTTGGAAATATGAATTGTCATTTAAAAGTAAATAATATATATGTGTAACACTACCTGATACAATAACAGATCTGGATAGAAAAGAACATACCAAGAGATAACTGGTAAAAGCCAGCCTGACTGAAAAGGTTGGAATACATAAGAGTTAAAAGTGTCAAAAAAAAAAACAGATTTGCAAAATTCTCCAAATCATAAACTGATGTTGTAATTCACATAGTGGCATCATAGATCCGCAGAATCGTGACGATTGACAACCAGTATATTTATAAAACAAATTAAAATATGACTACATGACTTCAAACGGAATCAGATACGTCACTAATCTTTGTTATGTAAGCTAGGCTTACCTCCCCCTGCGTTTACTGCTGAGTTAACAGGGTAGGTACTTATCTTGCAATGAAATAGGACCGACAATAATATCTAATATATCCTCACTTTTAACATTGGCCATCTTTAATGACTAACCTCTTTTGTTGTGCTCTTCATGCTCACTGCACAGCATTTTCCCCTCTTTGAATTTTAAACATTTTCTTTTTGTTGATCATGATCAAATGAGAACGTAACGATCTCTGATATAAATCGATAGCTGAGTCATTTAATATTTCCAAAGGTGTGTCTGATCTGATGTTGTTTTTTAATGCTGCTACAACTTGTCCGGTGATACGATTAGAAATGTAAATATTTGTGACAGTCGTGTTTTTATGTATTTTGTGGTACTCTTCCCAGCGATCTCCATTTTGATCTTTTCCGCATTTTAACTTCTATTGGCAACAGTATTTACTTTCCTAATATCAATATTTCCTGTACTCTTTTTAATATATTCGGCAATAAAAATCACATGTGTTAAACTAAATTATGTATTTCTCGTCTTGCACAGTGCATGTATTGAAGTCATTTTTTATATAGCCAATAACATGTAAAAAGTATTTCACTACTCATTATAACACTATAAGTCACACAGCAACTGACAGCCTTAACATATTGAAATCGCCCGATCTGTCTTACATATTTCATTGTAAAATAAGTGAACGATATCAAATAGAAAAAGTAAAGATGAAAACAATAAAAAATCTGAGAAAGTAACTGCAGAAAGGATTAAAGATCTACGTAGAGCTGATCTTGGTAGGCAACTCGTGAAACGTTCTCTGGCATTTGAAGCATCAAATACCAAACGTCTGAAGAAAGAAGAGGAGTTTACAGAGTCAAAAGATGATGAAAGAATACTATGTTGGATCGCACAAAATGTAAGACGTTAAACAAAACTCTAACAGTGCGATGTATTATTTGATACGTTGGGTGGGGTGGGGTAGTTGTTTTGAAAATGTTGTTCATTTGGTCAAAGGTAAAGTTAATTCAGTACTTCAATATGCAATGGTTAAGGGTGCATTTTGCAATGACTAATAAATGAACATGCAACGAAAAGATCAATCCATCAGAACGGTAGGTTTCTGTTCACTTTTCCTACTAACCATTTTAGCTAGAAAAATACAAGTCTTGCGAAAAATAAAAGAAATACTATCAACATCAGTTATCATGTGGCGCTTAAATTAATTGTCGCAGTTGCATAAAATACACTTTTAAAATGGTAATAAATCCACCATCAAAACTGGATATTGAAGAAATTGCAACATCTGATAATTCCATTTCACTTAGTTTGCAGCTGACTAGCTGAAAGCGTAAGGAGTTTTACCTGACAAAACTGTTACCACCATGCAAACATACGTTACTATTAGATTTTCAGTCTGAACCCTTGTATCTAACGTTCTCTTGTATCTAACGGTCTCGTTGCATAAATAACAACGTATCGATCAAATTAAAATACATAAGCAACACACATTATCATGCGAATTCAGCCTCTTCTCTAATGTTGCAAACAAACTACTTTTGAAAAAGCTATTGAAGTTTACAATGTGTTCTCCATCAACAGCGGATTTTCGAGAAGCTGTTCAGTTGATCGTTCCAGTTCCTTCTGCCCAATTCACAATATACTACCTCATAGCCCATAAAGTTTTACCTGACAAAATTATTGCACAATGGAAAGAGCAGTTTTGAAGTGAGTAAAATGACAACGGAACGTCGTCTTCGAGAAGTTACGGTGATAACAAATAATTTCCTCAAGGACATTGAACACAACAAAAACGCGGGAAAATACAGAATAGGTTACAAGATTTGAAATGGTTAGATTCAAGTGTAGAAAGAAATTCAGCTGATGTAGGTATTTCAACAGCTGAATTGTGTATATCTAGAACAGCTAATGGTACAATGTTCTCCATTATATTGACATGATTTACACATTACTATTAGTAATTGAGTGGAAGGCTTTGAGGGAAAAATTGCAAATATTTTGACACCAAATGATATGGTAACATCAGCCATAGATAAATTGAACAGTATCGAAATGTAATAACTGATAAATAAATCAGTGATTATAAGTCCATTTTATAATCAAAGAGTAACGAGTACATAGAGATCAAAAGGTTAATCAGTTAAACAAATGGAAAAACTGAGAAGAAACACACCTATGCTCATGAACACATCAAAATAATAGAGCTATCTTACAACCGAGTATACCCCCATAAAACTAAAGCTATGATGCCTATCCATCTAATAACAAGACAGACTATCCATTTCGTAGCAGAGAGTAGATTTTGTTGTTGGGTATGAAAACGTTTTAGATGAGCTCAAACACAATTTTATTTTACCATATCATGTTGATTACAGCCTCGAAATGTACATGTGAAAAGTCCGAAAAGGAACTACTAAAAATTGTGACCAGGAAGAAAGTATTAATGTTGAATATTTCAAACAGAGCTCCACAGTCAAAATAATGCCAGTAGCTATTATACAGTACACATAGCAAGATACAATGAAAAATTGCTCGGATGCAATAGCAACTCACTGACATTTATTTTTTATTCGAATGGATTTGATAGAGACTGCGAGGTTTTTAAATTCAAATTATCTATATATTTGTTCTAAGATCAATTCTACAATATGAAATTGCTGCAATGGCTATTTTTGGTGTTCACTTGAGTCTTTTCCAGTTAAGTATGTGGACCTGTTGTTTTCAAGTGTCAAGGAACTGCTGAATCTAAGATGCACACTGTTTTGGAGAACGTGAGTTTTGAACCTTAAACCGTTGGTTTTGAAATTCAACGCCTAAACCAACTCAGCTATTGAAGTCAGATACTATTAATGTAATTACAAGCTACATGTAATGATTAGTTTTCTGTGTCTTCACGTGCACGCAGTATAAAACAGTACTGACTGAATATCGTAGCTCTCAAGTTTTGTTTTGTTATGAACTTATTCTGTCTGTCTGTCTATTTTAGTGTCTCCCTGCAATTAAATTAAATTTTTCAGCCATCAACATTTGTTCTGTTACAAATACCGTCTTATGTAATTAGCCTCTCCACTGTTCCTAATTCCCAACCGTATTGATTTGCCTGAGAACATTTAAGCTAAGTCTGTATGTATCAAATCGTCTAATACAGAGAGAGAGAGAGAGAGAGAGAGAGAGAGAGAGAGAGAGAGAGAGAGAAGGGAAGAGAAGAGAGGCAAAGAGTTGTATATAGAGGTATTATCTGAATTAATCAGCTGATTATTCTATTAAGTCAATTAGAGTAAACAATATTATTTTTCCTGTAACTAAACAGCTCATTCAATCATTTTGGTTGGATAGCATCATTGTTTTATCTGTTTGCCTGTCACTCTTTTCATCCCGAATGAATCTTTCATTTGCCTGTTTAGATTTTGTGTGTTTTTCTTTTAGCATGCCGGCTGAAATTTGTCATCATTATACTTTTCTAGGACATAAAAAATAGGATTTTACTCTTCCGCAATCTAGCTACTTTCAAAATGCGCAGTCTAGATTACTTTGGATTTGTGTGTTTCTCCTATACATTCTTATTGGTGATATTTAAGTATCACAATTAGAACATGATCAGAACTCCATTTAGTCATGTTTTTATATAAAGATATTACGGATTGCTTCTGTGGTAAGCTATCGCCGAGCTCAGGAAAAATGATCGGATAATCCAGTAGCAAGGAAATTTGTCCATTAGCATGGTCTGAGAAAATGGATATATTTTCTTTTGTTATTCTACCTAATAAGTAACGTTATCCAGATATGTCCTCCTGGATTAGCCAGCACAGTGTTTTTGATGCAGTAGTAAGAAAAGTGATCGGCAATGAGCAGATGGATCATGTGGAAAGTGGCACTAATATCAGTAAATCATTTGTATTTTAAGTGTTGTGATGGAAGATCAGTCTTTATAATGTAATAAGCCTTTCATAGTGAGAGCTAGTTAATTAAAAAAGGCTATGTATGTCACAAAACAAAGCTAAATCAAAGATATGCAAGAAATACAAGTATCGAGTGCAAAGAAACACATTAAATTTAAATTTATCTACGAAACTTAATCGAGTTACATATATAATAACGTAAACCTTTATTAAATGTTGATGTTTAATAAAAAGGACGAACAGCACTATTTCAAAAGAAATTAAATATGTTATGCACAGATTGCACCCTGCGTTAAGGCTGTGTTTTCCCCCAATTAAAGCGACATTTAAAAAAATACTTCCCTCATTTCAAAGTAAATTAATATTGTAAGGAAATATATTGTATTGATTTAAAATATAAAAGAATACTCTTTAATGGGTTTTCTCAGATCAAATTCATTGTTAGCACAGAATACACGCAACATTTCGAGACGGAGTGGAAGAAACTGTCCTAATGAAATGAAACAATTTTGTTTTATAATTAATAACTAAAACGTTATGAATTAGACCTTAATGAAATTTATGCCACTATGTGTATATTATATATATATATATATATATATATATATATATATATATATATATATATATATATATATATATATATATATACATATATATATATATATATATATATATACCGCATACATTAAAAATAACATGGCATTTAAAGTGTTGGTATAAAGCAATTTGATATACCAATACTACTGGTATATCAAATTGTGATCCGCCCATGGCGCAATAATAAATATATAAACATTCTAGCGACCGTCTTCAGTTGATTCTAGATCAATGATGAATTTCTACACATTAATCATTAGTGACATATGAAAATAACGATAACAAATATTAATAATCCTCGTTTTCTAAATGAATTTAATATGGTACACATTTTCATCACAATCCTTTCTGATTTCTGTTTCCCCTTCCCTCTCATGCATAACGGTCAAACTAAGCAGAAATGTGGAGTAAGAGAGAAAAGGAATTTGGGCTGGATTCAAACCTTGAAATAGAAGTTATTATATGCTCATTTTTTTTTTGTCCGCTAACTTTACATTATCAGAATCGTGCAATATTTTGCTATACTGAACTCGAGCGCTCAATTCATACTGCATTCACGCTAATAAAGGAACTACTTTCTATTGTAAACAAACTATTTGTTTCTGAATGAACTAAAGCAGATGTTTAGTGGACTGCCACATACAAGCTGCTTTGGCACATTCCGCGCTAACTTTTTTGATACAATGTTTCAGATTTAGGCTAGCTATAGACGCCAGACAGGGTCCTTACAAATAACATGCAAGTTACAAGACATAAACTGTCTTCTTTAGCTGTTAATAAAAATGGCAAAAATATACTTACAATTTTACATCCTGAATTTCCTCAAAATGTCCTTTCTTAGTTCTGCAAATCCGAATTACATGAACCATGTCATGGGTTCTCAAGCATGATTACACATTTCGAAATTGTACTGTAATTTCGACTACTGAGTATATTCCAAGTGCAGTTACATCCTCCTTACTGCACTCAAAATGAAATAAACATTAAATTCCACAGCGTCTTTTCGATAATTGCAGTTGGAAGACTTCATATTTTTCCCACATTATGATCTGAATCATTCATTGACAGAACCAGAAACACGCTTGCCGATAACAAGAAACTTCTCCCTCGCTACTTCAATCCGATGTATTTCATGTTGAATTGACACAGACGCTGCAGTAAATCGGCGTACTTCATGTACATATATCCAGTCCATAATCACGAAATTTCGTCGAATCGAGAAAAATACCAAAATCTATCCATTCCAGATCAAATGGAAAAGTTGTTGCAATGCGCATTCATTCACAATATGACTCCAGATTTCAATTTTAAGAGACCAAAACGCCATTTTCTTTCGAAACTTATGTCTAGCGACCAAGTTCAAATTTATCTGGGCGGAGTTACGTGCGCATTAATAATGTTGTTGTGTAGTAATGAATCTGCGCTTGTGTATTTAGTTTGGAATACGGCATACATTCAGTTACTTTGTTTCTTGTAGTGTATTTTTGTTTATATAATTAAGCCTTGGGTAGAATAAGAAAATGAGCATATAATTAAAAGGTTACTGCATTTGTATGGGAAAATATGAACTTGTTTTGTCGGATGGATATACTGCACTCCCAAGGTTGTGCAGTATTACCATCCAAAAAACTCGTTCATATTTTCCCATACAAATGCAGAAACCTATAATTACACCAAGTAACCTGCAAGAATATGGTTCGTCGTAACGACACGTGTGCACTTTCCTTGGGATTTATCTACAGTGTTTATCAATGATACAATGTTGCAAACTATGTCGACATTATACAGTAATTTCATCGGTTACGTGGTACACATACTGTGATGTTTTTAATGTTTTGTTTTTGTTGTAGTTTCTTAAACATATAATAATGTTCTAAAACTCGATTATTATCAATTAAATATGAAAATGTCCAAAGGCCTGTCT
>JAECUM010013713.1:0-18092 GCA_016617855.1 Megalonaias nervosa
GATGAGGGCCCAGGTATTCCGATCATATTCACCAACTTTTAGTACTTCCTCCCCCACAAACCTTTGAATAATGCCGACATTTCTTGCAGTCCCCAGAATAACAGTGCAAAGTGGTATCCAGTACTTGGTTGAGTTGACATTTGATATTTCTAACATCAACTCCAGTGTCCACCATCATTCGTTTGAAGATCAAACTGCAGCAGGCTTTAATATCTTGACTGAAAATTTTCTGTTTCAGCTTTTTTCCTTGTTCTTATTCCTGGAAACATGTTTTAACTAATATTTCAGAATTATGCCATTTGAACCGGAACAACCCAAATAAATGGGGTCATACTGTTGTTCAGCTTCCCATATTGGATGTAGAATGTTGTAAGCATCCTGAAAGCCAGCAGCAGCCATCATGTCTAATGAGAATCTCTTGAAGCACCAACTTTTTACCTATTTCTTTTGCCATTTCATACTCTGAATGTGGTGCAACTGGTGGCAGATTTGCTGTGCAGTCAACATGGCTTCCTTGACATTGCACATGAAAACATTTGCCTTTGAGCCATGCTTCAGTCCAGCACAACTTGTTTTCTAATGGAGTCTCTACAATGTATTGCTTTTCTGTAACAGTTTCACAGGTAATTCCAACAGCTTAAGATGAACTTTGACCAGGTTTCTTTTCATGTACAAAACTGATGGCATTGTATCTTGCATCAAAAACAACTTTTACTTGCTCAGGATCCTGCACTCCAAGCACAACATTAACTTGTCTGTCTAGTTTCAGTTTGTCTGCCATATCCGTTTCATTTAGTTTCATAGCAGTTTTACCTACAATGTTGGAAGCCTTTTGCATAGATGTTCTGCTTGGTCATGTAATGTCAGTGGCAAGAAGTAAGTATCTAGCCCTGGAGTTGCCTGTTGGTGTATCTGATAGTCAGGCTTAAAGCATCATATTTACGGCAGCAGGATTTGGTCCAAGTTTATTTGTTTTTATCTCCTTGTACAAATTATACTCTGGTGACTTAAAGCTGCAGTTTTCACACATCATTGTATGCTTCTATGCAAGTCGCCATTGTCTTTCACTAACAATTTGGAACTTGGGTCTCTCACATATGTTGTTTTGATTGCTGTGGCAATGGATGATATCATTCCTCATTTCAACATTTCTTTCATATAGATCATATGTGTCCCATCATGCTGATTCACTTCTGTCTCTTTCAGGTCTAGTTTCGCTTTGGATGATGGCCATAGAATTCTAGCTGACCTTGGTGTGCCATTAGAGTCGGGTGCCACAACTATCTGGAGACCCCAATTTGTCAGCTTTGTCACTGTCATGAGAGAACGTCTCTGCATCCATTCTTCTGGTCACTTGGATAGATGCAGCACTGGAACCTGGTAGAATATTATCAGTCGGAAATCAGATCCCCTTGTTATGTGGAATATTCCCAGGTTTAAAAAAATTTTTCTTCTTGGTGTACCCTTTCATGGTTTCAGTTACAATAATTGCATGTAAAGGACAGTAAGTGTCCCCTCTCTCTCAAGAAAAGGCATGCTACCTTGGTATCAAAGAACTCCACCAATTCTACAATACAGTTGAAAGTCTAACATCTGAGTACCTATCCCCTTCCTGGGTGAAAATGACATCACTACCTTAGTTACTACCCCTAACATACCAGATTTCAGGTGTTACCCATTATTGACCTGCTTTGGTTTAATTACCTCACACCTGATAAGCAAAACCATTGATGGTTATGATAAAAAAATGGAGACATGTTGCCAAAGAACAAAATCTGTCAACTGTGGTGTTTACATTTTCATGAAAATTTAATTTAATTTCAGAATTTTATAAAAAAAAGCATGACTGTATCACATTTTGAAATTGAATTTTCTAGTAAAGTTTAACAGGCAAGTTAATTTCCGGATTTATGTTGTGACAAAAATTTCCAGATTTATGTAAGGACAAAAAAACTAGTTAGAGCTTATTTCAAGTACCTTGATTATTAAAATCACAATTAAACTTTTGTGCATTTTTGACAGTCGGTCATTTTGAACTTCCTTGTGTTTCTGATACAATGGTGTTAGATAATAGCCTCTAACTGTCATATTCATGGATCAAATTCCTTGAAGCTTTGCGTCAGTATTTTAAACACATTTATTTTATAACAAATACAGGAGAGAATTTCAAAACATGTCAGGAATTGGGTCACAATTATTACATTTTGTTCATTACCTACAAATATAGTCCTAGTCTATTTTTAGACCATTTTTTCCCCTCCCTCATTTTGTTGGTGATACAAGAGTTAGATTTAGCCATTCTTGGTATTGATTTAATGGTAATTGTTTATTATTTAGAGTAAGTGCTTATGGTGTGGATTTCTGGGAGTATTTCAGCAACAGTGCAACACTAACTGTTTTAAGCAGAAAGCCCGCAGGACTTCCTGCTTTTGAAAAAACTGGTCGTCCTTCTGACTGATAGAAGGTCCTTTTCATTTACAGTTATACTTACTGAAAAAAATGTGTAATCTATACAATAAAATAAAACATATACAAGGTTGTTATTTAATTACAGTTTACATTAAATTCTTCAACACTGTCTGCCTTGGGCATATTATATAAACCAATAAAATGAGTGTAAACCTTAGAAGAAAAAAATAATAAATTATTGAATTCACAAAATTAAACTAGAATGGATCTAAAGTTAAATTGGTGGTTTAAGAGTTTACAATAAATAAATGGTATGAATATAACTTTAAATTGCTGGTTTGAAAGTTTTCAGTATTACGTACAGAATGGTTCTAAATGTACATTCCTGGTTTAATAGTTTAAATTTAGTAACAGAAAATAAAAGTAAATAATATGTATCTTTGTTAACTTGAAAAATGAACAAAGGTATATAATATCTGCTTCTTTGGAAGTCGTATCAGAGGAGCCATCACTAATAACTGACAAAGACTGACAGGAAGAAATGATAAGGTCCTATTCTGACCTACCAGTATTGGCAATAGCCCAGATAATATTTTGATAATATTTGTCCATCAGGTACATACTGCCTATTTCCAAACCTTTTGCTTTGTCCAGCTCACATAATTTCACATTGTATATAGGTGTCAATGTTTAGTGACAAAATGAGCATTTCTAAACATGACGCATAGTTTTTCAAAGGCTGACTTATTCAGAAACATAATGGACTTCTCGTCTTCAGAAGAGTCAGGGGCTGCCTTCTCAGCTTTTTTCTTTAGCTATTCCTTTTGTGGCTCTCTGAGTCATGGGTTCTAACTGTTGTTACGTATGTGTAATTTAATTGCTTGTGTGTTAGTTTTAAATTCTCTTTTATTTTAATTTTTTATTTCATTTTCGTTATTGTAATGATAACTTTATTCACTGGATTTGACTTTTTTCGGAAGGTTCAGTTTTCTGTTTTGATCTGATAACAACGCAGTTCGATTGTTACATTTTATTTTTAGCTAACCTAGTTCTTGACCTTGGTTCCGATTTTGTAAACATTGAGTGAAAATGATTGGTCATTACCAAGGTCATGTTCAACCCACGTGTTAGTCTGTTGTAAACAGTTTTATTTTTAAATTTATTTCCAGTGTGGGAATCTGATTCTTAGATAGGGCTATTCTAGCCTACGTGCAGATTGGCATTTTTTTTACTGGGCTGTTAAGTTTAGTGATCACGTGAGCCATCATGTGATCTAAAATCACAGGTTAAAACAGACATTTTCTAGTGGATTTGATCAGTATTAAATATATACCTTTGGGTTCAAGGTATTTGTCTTGTTGTTGCCATTTGAGTTTATTTTCGTATTTAAAATAATTTATTCACTCTGGAAAATATTCTTCTTCATAGAAATTCTTGGACAAAGACATTTACTAAATTATTCGGAATTCTAAAGCAGGAATTATATTCTTGGTGACTCAACAAGGAACTGTTGACACATCAACACAAACTGGTTATAGAGGACGTCATCGCCTTCCATATTGGAACTTCATCGAGATTTGAACTTGGATTCAATTAGAACTGTTTAGTGATAGGACTTATATTTTTCAATTCTAGGATTAATTTTTGGATTAGATTCACAAACCGTAAGTCCTGTTTCACATTTTTACTTTTTTTGTCTAGGGAAATAAATTATTTTGTTAAATTTACAAAGCTTGTTGACTTCACTCTTTTCTGTTGTTACTTTTGTATGAGCCTACATGTAACACTGTATCAATTAAGAAGTTTTTGCAGCCAACTACAAATGTTCCCATTGTATCATATATAGAACAAACTGAACATGTCATCTCAATATTCTCCTTGTTGTAATTTGGCCATGGAAATTCCTGCTAACAGGTATCTTGGAATTTTCAATATCTTTTGGTTTTGTTGTACACACATTGCACTTCAAGTTTCTCATCTTTTGGCTTTTTAGCTCTTTGTGCAGCAGAGAGACATAATTAAGAAATCTCCACATTTTTCAAACACACAGACATATAACAAAACGTCAGTCGCGTAAATGTTTGATGCTCTTATAAGATTAACGAAGTAAGTGCCCAAACAATAGTGATAATTTGGTTTAAATGGCGTAAGCATGATCTTTGTTTCAACTTCGTTTTGCTTTCGATTTGTCACCATCTTTGAGACGTTTATAATTAAAGGAAAGATTTATACAATTCTATAATATGGGATAGATATATTATTTTTTAATATCCACAATTTAAAATAACAGGCCCATTGGACCATGCAGCTTTAGGAAGTGGTGGTCCTTCTGAAAATCAGGTGGCCTTGGGCCAGCAGACCTGCGTTAGTTTTGAACCCTGAATGCACAGTGAGTAATAAAGCAGTTGTGATGATCTGGAAGTGAAAACTGTGAATGTTGCTTTGTTTACATTCCAGCCTGTCAAAGAAATTCCAGATAATCTGTGAAAGAACTTCACCATGTGTTAATCTTTGAAGGTATTTTAGATTAACATATGGTTTATTATGATTGGACACTGTGGAAAGTTTGCTACTGAGAAATAAATTTAGAGACTATATAAGTAAAATAATTCTGACCTGAGTCCTTGAAGGCACCTGCCATTCATGCATTTCACGATGTAAGGTGCGAAGTAACTAAGATTTTTTTTTTTATCGAGGTTAACTATATGACTATCTCACAGATAAAAATTATTTGAAAATACATGTACTGAGATGTAAATCGCAATCGCAAGTTGTTGTGTGTCCTCTTTACCATGCAGACATCAGTGCATGTTTGTATCAGTTATGAATACAGATGGCCAACAAACAGAAGCCCAGGTGGTGGATAAACACAACTGGTAGCGAGCAATAAACTCATTGTTTGAGCTTACCAGCAGGATATCAGATATAAAGGTTATTTTATAACGAAGCAAGCTGATCCCAGAAGCCAACTTTGAATTCTTTTAAGTGTACCAATATTTTCTTTGTCTCTAACTATACCAGTATACAAAGTCGGCTTACATAGGGAAGTCAACTTTGGATCCTTTTTATCAGTATTCACGGAAATCTTGAAAAATTGAAACAATGGAACAGTGTGTAAAGTGACACAATCTAGTGCATCATACATGGACATCGATGACCCTGCATCTTCCAGGAAGTTTGGAGGAGAAAATAAAATGATTCCATGAATTCATGAAGGCCAGAAGAGAAGATGATTTAGTTGAGAGTATGATCATTAACATGGATGAAACTCCAAGATACTTTGATCTCATTCCTGGATAGAATGCCAATAAGAAGGAGGTTAAATGTGTGAGAATTCACAAGACTTGTGCAGATAAATCTAATTTTAGTCCTTGTAGTTTCCACAGCAGGAGATGTGTTTGCCTCCAATGATAAATTTTCACAGTGTGAGGGCCTAAAAAAAATATTCATGCACTTAAAGGATGGATTGTACATGTGTAGGAGAAGGTTTGAGTTGATGAAGTGATGCTGTGATACAAGAGTTTTATTTCAAGCAGACAATTTAATCTTTTAAAATATAAAATCTAAGTTTGAGTGCATTTTCTGACATGGAAGTTTTGACAGATTTAGAAGGTGCCCCACAAGTCATGACTTGAAATAAACGATGTGTCCCAGGACATACAGTACACAAGAAATTGCTTTAACAATTAATTTTTGGTATCCCAAGAAATATGGTGTCCCATAATATATGTAAATATGGTAGTTCCAGTATAATCTGCATGACCATTGGGACATACGTCATGTTTTTTTCCTCTAAGCTAACTTCCAGTTCAGCACAATTTGTTTTCACACAAAGCCACAGTGACGTACTTATGATCAGTGATTGTTTCAGTGGTGACTCTGATACCTTTTGAGGATGCTTGTCCTAGTTTCTATTCAGAGTTGTAACATGCAGCAAGTGCACTGCTGAAAGGGGAAGGATCTGTGCTGCCATGATCTTTGATCATGTCATGCATAAGTTTAAAGTTCACTGACATGTCCTTATTTAATTCAGTTGTAACCTTTGCTTCTTTCCTTTTTCAGTCCTCTGAATTGGAGAAGGAACATTGGCAGCATTAAGGAAGAATCTTGCTCCTGCATTTCCCATAGATGTCTCTTAAAGTCCTGTCTGGAATTCCAAGTTGACTGCAGCAGCATTACTGCCAGGTTTGCAAAATTGAACCTCTTTGTACAGTTTGTGCATAGGTGAGATGAGCCCACAGTTCACACATTTTAAGATCATCTGCCAGCCCAAGCCCAACCTAACTTCTTGGTGTATGTATGCCTCCATTTAGTGGACAATCTGTAGATTTCTTGTGATCTAATTTTGGCATGTAGTTTACCACTTTTGCATTATTCAGTAGTTGCATTTCCTGTTAAATGAAAAAAGAAGATATTTAAAATTCAGGAAATAGTATACAAACAGTTACATCCAGGTGTTAAGTTATGGAACACTGTGTCGGGATGATTTGGATCAGGATTTCCTGTTGTCAGATTGCTGTCTGAATGTGGATGTCATTCCAAATACTTCTGATGTAGTGGTGGGATGAGATCATAAACACTGCATGATTTGTTTCAGGCTCTTTTTCTTTTGGAATTTTTTTTGCCTTTGTTACATGCATTAAGTAAATAGGTCTTTTTGAAGCATGTAGTTTTTTTTTTTTACCATGGCCCTATTTTTAATGGCTTGGGACAAGTTCACATGTGTTAAGCACAATTTTGTAATTAATTTAGAAACTCTTGATCTGTCTAAACTCAGTCATCAATGATACAAGTTAATGAGATCAATAATCAGCAATTGTGATGATTCCATTGTAGCAGGAGGGGTAGCAGGATTCCAGTTTATGTCATATTGGTTTTATATATATATATATATATATATATATATATATATATATATATATATATATATATATATATATTTTTAATACAGAACATTTCCATTTTTTGTGGTTCAATGCTAGTGTGGGTGACTTAGTTTCTTCTTGCACAGCTATTGTCAAATTACATTTTCAAAGATTTCAGAATTTCAGAATGTGCATTTAAATTTATTATTTTTGTTACAAAATGTAATGAAAAATTTAACATGCTTCCATTTCTACTTTTTTTATAAGACTTGGTAACTGAGCTTATTTTTATATTTTAGATTGTGTCAAATATGTTTTATTTGGGATAAAAATCATTAATGCTTTTCTTTTTTCTGATGCAGTTTGAAAGGCTGTAATTGAAACAGTTTGTTTTCAACATTGGGCAATTAGGAATTTAGTTCTGGAACTCCATAATTTATGGACTGACTTTATTGAAAATGTCCCAAATTATTTCTGATTGGTAATGTATTGTTATGGTATGGTGTATTTGTAACTGGATGCATTTCCTGCCTTAGACAGGTCAGGATGAAATCCTATGCTCTTAATGTTATTATGGACAGAGTATCGGTGGACAAGGATAATAATGCTTATGGATAATATTTGCTTCAGCGGTTGTGCAAATTAAAATTAGTTTCTTATGCAGAGACAAAAATTCAGGAAAAGTCAGCTATACAGCTTGCAGTGTTATGCATTATTTGCTTATTCTTTATGATTCTTCAAAATTTTTTCTCTCTTATTTCACTGACAATTCTGATCCAAATAATCCTGACAGAGAGGTACTTAGGTTAACACATGAACATTCAGCATCAGATGTTCACCTTGTCCTACAAGATGGTGACCACTCCAGTGGCCTGGTGGTTAGAGCATCTGCCTCCAATGCGAGAGGTTGCAGGTTCGAACCCCGGCCAAGTCATACCAAAGACTTATGAAAATGGTACTTACAGCTGCCTTGCTAGGCACTCAGCTTTAAGAGGTTAGTGTTAGGACAGGTCATCCTAGTGTCACGATAATGTGACTGGTTGGGACATGATGCTGCATGTCTGCAGAATGATGCCCAAGTGCTAGACATCACAATAAGCTGCCAAACTGTAGACATTGTAGTGATATGACTGCAAAATTGTTAAAGCTGTATTAAAAATCCAAAACAGACACACACACACAAACACCTTATCCTCCAAGATGACCATGTTTTGAAAGTTACACATCAACTATAATTGTCAAAACAAGTAATAATCAGATGCATTTACAGATTTACTTGTTACAAATCAATAACAATTTCATAATAATGTTTCAGATATTATGAATCCTAATGATGATCCTAACACTGTTAATTTAGTGTTTTGAGGCAAATATTTTGGATCCTAATGATGATCAGAACATTATTGATTTAGAGTTTTGAGGTCCAAAGATTGGATCAAAAGTTGCAATTTTCAAAGGATCTATAAGGGAACATTTTGAATGCTTTAAAATGAATATAGGCAGTGTGAAGTTACACATGGTTGTTAAAATTGTTATCCATTAGGGTGATATTTTATGGTATAGGTTTAGATGGTTTTGCATACTGTCAGAATTACTCCTAAATCGTTAGCCTTACATGTGTAAGAATTGACATGTATGATCATTGACCACAAGCAAGCAAACACATGAGTCTGAATTTTGAATGATTCCCTTTGGTAATTCTCAGGCAGTATTCAACCGTGGACACTTGGTCATGAATTGTAAACTGTTGAGATCTCTACCCTATGTCCATATATAACCTTGTTAGACAGTTTTAAGAAACCCAATAAATTAAAATATCCTCCAAAAACTGGCCTCAGGATGTGCCCCTATATCCTATATTATATAAATTTACAAGGTGGGAGAAAACAGATTAGCAAAGGAAAGATGTTTTACAGAATACTATAGTAGTGGTAATAGTATCACAGGCATTATTAGATCTTGGCATCTGATACTGGCAAAAATAATTACAGATAGGTGAACAAATAAATAGATTAATACATACCTTAAATTTAGATTGATTACTATCATTGCCATATTATATTCTCAGCAAGAAATGTAACGATGATGATGTCATTGAAGATGACTACAAAGAAAAACTATTTGCAACATATTTCAGATGTTAAATGCTTCTGTATTTTCAGAAACAATGACAGACAAAGAAGGAACAGATTACTTTCCCAAAATCTCTTGCATTATTATGGGAATACTGCATAAAATTGGTATCAATGGGAGAATCAGAAAGAGAAGAAGGGAAGAATGGATGAAGTGCGAGCAGTTACTGACATTCTGGAGTAAGAAGTGTAAAGGTTTCATATTTGGGAGTCAGATGGAGAGCGCAACAATACCAGGCCTTAATTCAGACATTGATCTGGTCTCCCTAACAAATAGCGACATAGCTGTACATGACATCATTAATAAAGTGCCTGGAAAAAATAATTACCTAATGGTTGCTGATGAAGACACATTCCCTGGGTACTGTAAGCTTGTGTATAAACCTGAACTGTGTTTTAGTTATCCTGTCGACCCTATTGACATCACTGTCGACCACGAAAAGCGAAATATCTTCAAACCATCAGCATTTGTATATCCGCTAGGCACAATTCATGGACCAGCAGCAACTAATGACACTGATTGGAATGTTCCCATGGATTGCATAACTGGTATGAGAGTACAAGACTGGGTACAACATGCTAATTCTTGGATGCGGCGCCAGAGATGGAGAAACTGGATAACATCTGAAGATTTTGAGAATTTTGTACAGAAAGAGGCATTTCTGGTTCCAGTTGGAAACCCCATTAGTTCTGAGCGATATCTTGAGTGGAGAATATCTTTCACTCCAGTTGAGAGAGAGTTGATGTGGAAGCTTAACAACACACAGATTGGTAGTTATGTTCTAATGAAAATGATTATCAAGAATTTTATCACACCTGCTATTGGAGAATGTCTTACCAGTTACCATTGCAAAACTACCCTATTCTGGCTGATAGAAAAAACAGACAAAGGATTCTGGAAACCCCAAAATTTGCTTATCTGTGTTGATGCATTTTTGAAAACAGTTCTTTTGTGGGTAAAAGGCACTTTCTGTCCAAACTATTTCATTCCACAGGAAAATATGTTTCTTGGAAAAATATCAGTACATAAAAGTTGTTGTTTATACAATATTTTGAGCAATTTAATTGACATGGACTTTAGGTATTTGACTTCAGTACCATTTGATGGTATTGGACAGGTACTGTCTAGGGCATGTAGCAGAATTTATAGTTTGCATTTGATTCCATATGGTAGGGAACATCAGCTGGATGAGACACAGGACTCAGATGTGCTTTGTGTTAAGCGGCCCATACTTTGGTCTAAACGTTTGGGTTTAAATATTTACATAAGTCGTCTAAAGGAGTCAAGCAGTGTACTAGATCTTCTGATTGATCTGATACAAGAACATCAGTCCTGTAGAGAGGTATTACAGGATGATTTGTTTGTATGGATTAAATTACTCTTCAGCCATTTTGGTTGTCAACTGGCTTCTACTTGCTTTGCAAGAGGTGATTTCTATGGACAAGAAATTGAGACAGCACACATGTATCTTCAGTATGGGACAAGCTCTGATGTGACATCTGGGAGACTCAAACTGGCAGGATTCTACCTTAAGTTAGGAAATCCAGCTCTAGCTGAGGAGGTTCTGACTGCTGTGGAGCAGGACTTCAAGCACTATGTATGTGACTTGTCAGCAGTGGATATAGTAGATATGGACGATGTAACTATTCATGAGATTGTGTCAGGGGATCTGACAACATTACAGACTTACAGAAATTGTTTAGCTCTCTCTGTACTTTATCTTCCATCAGAAGTCCACTGCATACCGCTTCCCCCAAGTTATAAGTTGTTGTGGTCAGTTTGTGAATTGGTAATGGTGGACGCCCGGCCGTACATGTACTTTCTTCAACACCAGGCCTACTTAGCCCTGGGTAAATCAAAGGAGCGAATTGTAGCTCTTGAGAATTTGGCTTCGGTATGTAATCAGGAGAGAATTAGACATCATGAGATGTGTTTGAATTTGCTTGCATATTGTCTCAGACAGGAGTAGTGTGTGTTATTGGGTCTTGAATGTTGCTTTCGATCCCTAAGAATATGGCCTGAATACAATGGGGCGATGTGGCAAATTTGTAACATTTTAGCAGCATATTTGCCTAAATAGTTGCATATGCTAATAATAAATGAACTGATGTCAGGAATTTAAACAAAAATGTTAGTGAATAAAATTAGTAATACTTTTTTTAGTCACATTTTGCATGAGAATATGCACATTATTTGTAAAGTAAGAGTCATAAGCACCCAACTTCATAACTATGTATATAAGGTGGAAGTGAATTTCTAAAGTCATTTGTATTTGTTATGATAACAAAAAAAAAAGCTAAGAATAAATAAGAATAAATAAGGTTTTTGAATCAATAATACAACTCCGTATCCATGGTAAATACTGTTTTGTCTCTTTTAAAAGTGATTTTTTAAAAGTTCTACCTTTGAAAAAAGGAAAATGATTAGATTCTTATCTTAAAAGAATAAAAATGGCAGCAAAATGAGATGTATTAGCAAGGATCCAAGGATTGCAACCTACTTCATATTTTAAGGAATCATTCTGTTTTGGATAATAAAATATAGTGTTGGGATATGACTGTTTCTTCACATATCATATATACTCACCTATAAATGTATGTTTTTTTTACTGAAAATTTGATTTATGTAGAGCAGGGTTTGTCTTATAAGTGTGACATACAAAAAATTGGATAAATCTAGGGGCAATGTTGGAAACTATAGATGTTTGTGGTACACAAAATACTGTCAATTCAAATATTAATTATGTATTCATGGCACCATTCCCATTCAGAAAAGTATGTAGGGTATGCACTGTGTTTATCCATTTCTTGATGGTATTCATTACACAGTACAGTTACAGTGGTCCCCCTCTTATACGGCCACCCCTTCTGCACCAAGAAAGTGGCCTTATAAGACAGGTGGCCTATCCAGAGGGGGACTAAATTTTTTGTGAGAAGTATATGTAATGTACGTAGTAAGAAAGCTACATTCTTCAAAGCATTTAATACCTTCATTTAATATCTTCGTTTAAAAGTAACATTAATTATTAAAAGGTTCTTCTTGTTATAACAATAGACTTATTTCAACTGAATAGGCATTAATAGTTCTTATTCTTGGCGTAAGCATGATATGCGAGCGGGTGTTGTTGTCATGCACATTGCAAAACTATTCAAAAACGTCATTTAAATCTTGGTACATACATAATTCTCTTTCCATTTGCTCCATTTTCCCACTGCTGCTGAATAACCTCCTTATCGGTTACGATGTTGTTTATTCGAGTCTTTTCAACATAAAATTGTTTTATTCGAGTCTTTTCTACCTAAAATTGTTCTGCAAGTCCCCCTTCCCCACCTCACCCAATGTCATCAAGTAAAATAACTGACTTTTTTCTAAAATAATCATCTCCGTGTACATGATGACATGTTAATGTTTGATAGTAATTTATTCAAATGTTGCTAACTGTATGCGATTTAATTATGCAGATGAAACTTTTGTAGAGCGGACTAAATGCCTTCTTCGTAAAGGAAGCAATAAATGTGTTGTCACATGATTTTTCAGTCTTTGTCTGGTACCCATTTAGTTCAAGGTTAATTTCTGTGTGTGTGTGTGTCTGCACAAAATCTATTTTTAGCCTATGCTGACCCAGTTATGATCTTGTCAATTACATCCAGTTGTAATCATCAATGTTGCCAACTACAAGACTGATAAAACAATTTTTCTGCATTTAAGCAAAATGCCATGTGTTTTTAAAGGCAGCGATCTTGTCACGTGATTCATCAGTCACAGTCTGGTACCCTATTGTTTTTACATTTCTTTACACTAAGTGGGAAAAGCCAAAATGGCTTCAATATATACGCAGATTTGACCTCACGGCCGTTAGGATTTGTAATCTTGACAATTATTGTCAGTAGTAATAGCCACTAATTATGAAAGTGAACAAGCTCAACATGTAACTAAGGGAAGTCATAAAGGCTATCAAAGCATTTTCCTGCTGACTTGTGTATTGTACATCAATACCGCCACTTCTCAGCTGTTACTACTGTTCAATAATTGTAATCTTAACAATTATCAGAGTGACTAAACCGGACAGCTCATGATAACACAGCAGTAAGGCTAATCAGATTACGTGTACTTACCTTTTTGTATGGATTAAAATTTGAGTCTTTCTCGGCTTTATGGAATAAATGTGGCTTCTTGTGAGTCATAAATGATATAATATTAACTTCAGCGGTACATGTACTTTAGTCAACACCTCTTTCAGTAACGAAAACCTGACATCGGGAAACAGAAATTGGATTGAATAACACACGTTATGAATAAAATACTGGTTCTGGATACATATTACAAAATAAAATGAGGCTGCTTGTGAGGGGTAAATTTTATATTTTTGCACTAATATGCTGGCCGCTTGTCGCGTTAGCGGGGTGGCCTTTCGTGAGGGGTACTTTTGAACACAAACTCGTTGGTGCCGATGGATTCTGGCTGTAAGGAGCAGGTGGCCGCTGGTCAGGGGGGCCATTCAAGAGGGGGACCACTGTATTTGGATTTTAATAATTTGAAAACATTACAGGTAAATTAAATACTACTTACTATAAAGTGAAGTGTTTGTCAGTGTTGTTTACAGTGGGGGTTTACTAGAAAGTATATTACTAATCCATTTTTGTGCAAGTCCTAACAATCCATATATATTTGTTTTGCTATATAAACACTACTGACTGCAATAATGTGTTTGATTTAATTTGTATTTTCCTTTTCCATAAGTTAGATTTAATCAAGGTGATAAGTTTTCTGCCATTGCACAAGGCCCGATAAATAAGATCATGGCAGCACTCACTATGTTTTCAAGTTGACAATCATTTTGATCAAGCTGTGAATTTAATACATGTACTTGTTCAGTGCCAAGTAGAGTTCTACAACTTTCTGTGCATGTTTGACCTTAATCCCATGGCTTTTGAAGGCAGCACTCTCTTTGTTTTCCCATGTAACAACCCTTTGATTAAACCACGAGTTTGGTACTTGCACAGTGCCAAGGAACAGCAGGTGGTTATTTTAAGTCCCTGTGATCCTGCTGTGCAATTGTCACTTGTTCAGTTGCAGCCCTTAATAGATTTCACAAGTCTGTGTGATCAGAGTTTTACTTAACAGAGTCCAGTTTCTACATAAGGACATGCATATGACAATGTAGCTGTGGAAACAGAGTCGGGCAATAATTACAATGACTAGACAATGATTTATTACGACTAGATGACAAGATGATTTGAGAACTTTATCAGGTAATGAGGATGAATTCATGGACTTTTCTACCAGATGGCATTATATAGTGACATTTATAGGAAACTATTTGTAAGACCAGTGGAATTAACATATTATGGGATATTTGAATTGGATCATTCCGAACTATTATTTCCTCAAATACAATACCTGGTATTAATACTTTAGGAGAACTACTACTGCATTGCAAATCCAGCCCACCCTGGCTAAAACTTTTTAAATAAAGGATAAAAAGTTATCTGCCCACCTAGGTGGCAGCTGGATAGAGTGATCTTCCCATAATATAGGGATTTGTGCCATATCCTGTAAATTCTTCAGTTTCTGTCTGCTCACAGCAAGTAGTATGCTCTCTACAGACTGAGAGGCCTTGAAATCCACATACAAGCATTTTGGATATTTTCTACCTTAAAGCAAGATGGAGGAGAGTTCTTTTCGAAGGGATAAGGTTTCTTGCTTTTCAGTGTCCTTCCTTTGTCATCCTCCTACACTTAGGTGGCCTTGATATGAACCTGCATTAGTCGCAATGGCAGTGTTTAATAGGTACAGGTGTGGTGTGTGATGTAGAAAACTCATGATATTGCTGTATATTTTCCATTACAGTCAGATATATACTAGTAAGTTTGTATATTAATCTTGTCATGGCATCCACCTCATAATTATATATGACATTCTACTGATTTTACCTGTATAGGCCATCATTTGGTCATTCCTACAGCTATCATTGTCTTACAATTACAGCATCCAATTTGTATCAGTATTCATGCTTCAGTGCATGTTTATTCCCACATAAACTCATTTATAATACTTGATAGTTTCCACCGCGGTCAGATGCATACACGTAAGCTTTCTATGCATTGTTTAGTCATCATCCATTTCATAGTTAATATAAGCAATGCTTCAGTGATTTTACTGACATATGCAGACAATTGGCCTTGCCTACAGATAATTTGATATTTTAACATCCACTTCGAAAGTATTAGTAATGATGCTTCAATACTTGATCTTGTGAGGCCATTTCACCCTTTTTCATTGCATGTAGCTCTGCATGTTCATAAAGCAGGATGCATGTGCACTACACCAGTACAATAACTGACGCTTATTTTCACAGACACCTTCCCTCCAACTTTAGTCAGTGGTTCTATAAGTCTCACACACCAGTTTTCTATTTGGATACACAGCAGGAGACAAAATTATCACAGTGTTGGGGATGACAAAACAATCCTCAGTACTCATGGAAGTCTTAATGGTGTACAACAGTTGGTTGGCAACATCATGGCCATGGGATTTTTGTTGGATCTAGTGTCCAAGATGATCTTTCAACAGGCAGAATATACATTTTATTCTCCTACCCCTAATCCTACAGGATATACGTGGGAGTCTGTTTCTGGAATGATCCTTGTGTTGAACATAGCAGCTAAACATACTCTTGCCATTGCTGTAACAGCAGCTGCGAACTTACAAGTGGTGGAATGAGATGCAGTGTTCTCTACCTCCAACTTTCTCAAAGACCACTATGAGGACCAGCTTCATTCACAACCTTTATTTTGTCATCTAATTTCTCGTTTGAATACCATCCCTGATCACATTAAAATTAGGAATACAAGCGCTACCACCTCCAGAAACTAGTCCTCCCAAAGATAAAAATTAATCTTTTCTGTCTATATTATATAGACAAAAGGCAATAAGTTATTGCCCATTACCTCCCCTTGCGACTGACAGGTGGTACTAGTTTGAAGCTTTCACTGTGATCATTGCCTCCCAAAATCCACTGGAAATTTGTGCTACATTTTATCACATCCGTTGAGGATTTTATTTTTTGGATGTATTTCCAATTATTTTTTAAAATTTTGACCATAATTATGTGAAATTTGTCACGTACATGGACTTATTTTCTGCATTTTCTAGCCGCATGCTTCAACACTGCTGCATTGTAATACAATGTTTTGAAGTTCATGTTTGTACACACCATCTGGTATAGCGGGTGTTTTTGCCATTATTAACACAGTTAACTGTTTCTTTTTTTCTTTCACTGTTCAGAATTACATATAATGATGAAGTGTGCTAAATGGACGGAATTCAAAGCAAGTGAGAATTATTATCACTTGTGACTTGCCAGTACAAAGTATACATCATTGGTTACTTGAATCATGTGTGCCAGTTGATTGAAGAATACATGGTCAACAATTCTCAGGAAAACTGCATGAATTGGAGTGGTGTAGCAAATTCAAAGGACTGAGATTACTGATGTTTTGAGTATTCACCTTGTACTGAGTCTTTGGCCAGCCTGGTGGGGGATTCCATTGGAGTTCATCTCCCAAATGATGATATGATGAACGTTACCTGATACTGCTGTTACATCTGAGGAAAGGGAGGAAGCTGCAACTTTTCCATCACTTCATCATCGTTGGAGTTGCAGGTGTATCACTTAGTACAGCAAGCAATGTGAGAGTTGAGTAGTTCTTGTCATTTTTTTCCTTGTCCTTCTGTCTTCTATGTTAGTCAAGAATTTTGAAACTTTAGGGGAGTTTCCACCCAATTCTTGGCGGCCCACCATCCAATAGCAAATGCTTTGGCAGCTTCTGCTAACCTTCATCTTGTGTGACAGGATGCATGCTATGCTTAACCTCGCTAAAGCCACAGAAGACCTTGACTCGAAGAACCTCTCCCTTCAAATCATCTCTGTTGTTCAGTGGCAAGATAGTGGAGGTGTGGAGATAGGTAGCTCAAAAAATGCCTCTCCATATATCTGTGCTGCAAGTATCACCTTATACATCATCTCCTTTTCACCCTCAATGACACAGTGACTGGAGATAAGGGCAAGTTTGATCTTTCACAGCACAACATAACCTGCTGAAATCCAAAGCCTATACATGGAAACAATGTGGTAGTTGGTTTTGGAGGCAGCCGTATTGATAATATGATACAAAGTTTCTCTAACCTCATGCCTCCGCTCTTTCGCCGTTGACTTGTGTCCATTCACAGACAACTATCCCTAGCCAGTAGGCGCTTGACTCTTTGTTTTTCAAAGCGATGGATCGATCTCTTTCAGGCTGGTGAGGGGCGATCCACATTGTCACAGGATCGTTTCTTTTCTCGTTTTGCCAACTTTCACTTTCGTCCTCTCCATTCCCGACGGAAGTATCGTCGGACTCTGTCGAGGATACACTTTTTCAGCAATCCGGGATCTGGGGGCTCATCGAGAAGCGAGCAGCAGAGATTCTTTGGAATGAACAATCTCCGCAAGTTTCCTTCATGCTTTTTCTTTGCAGACGGCCAATGGCAAGTTCAGACCGATCTCAGTCATCTAAATCAGTTCATGCATCCCGAAAATTAAAGATGGATACGGTAAGGTGAGCCCGTCTTTCCATCCGTTCGAACGAATTTGCCATCTGTCTCAATACTGACATGCATATTCTTACTTTGCATACCACGGAA
>JAECUM010013714.1:0-38177 GCA_016617855.1 Megalonaias nervosa
AATAATAATAATGATAATAATAGTAATAATAATTGTAGAAGTACATGTAGTACTAGTATTAGTACTTAGTTACATAATTACGTAGATGGAACAAAAGTAATGTATTGATATGATATAATTATTTAGGATAAATTTAATCAGACAGTGGAAAGGTCCCGAATCAAATGTATAGATGAAGATCAAGATGAACAGAAAGTGCTTCACAATAAACGGGATTCAAAGAACTCAGTGCTATTATACATTCCAACAGTGTCTTAAGTACACAAGCAGTACCGAGAACGAGTTAACCACGTTTTCGTCGCGTTAAAGATTTTCCTGTATAAAATAATTAAATAATTTTACCCCACATTGCTTCGATACCTCGTGGAAATGCTAAAATGAATTTTTTGGGATACAGAAAATACTTGTCATTAAAATATATATTTTTTATTTTACGTTGGTTACTAACTTTTTATTAGCGTCATTCCATATTTCAATCATAGATTATTACCACCACATTTTTTACATGATGCTTATTTGGCTTGTCATTTGTACACGGAATAAGGTCACCAACGCGACGAATACAATCTGTATGTAAACAGCAATATTCATTTATGCATCGTCGATCACAGTAAGATATCTTTCCAAGGAAGAGCCACTTTCATTTATGTTGTCAGAGCATTATATAACATATAAATATATAACTATTTGTTTAATTAGAAATATCTAACAGTTATGCAGATATCATAATGGTAAATTTTCATGATGAGACTCCACGAGCACGTGAACAATGTATGTTACTTACCGGAATCAATCCACCTTATTGCAAGTGAACTTCTTTTCGAGTTGATTGATCAAATCATGTACAAGGAAGAAATTAGGAAGACAGACCGAGACAAAAGTTACAATAGCGTTTAATCTGGACGGAGCAGTCCAACGTGGAGAAGCTCTTCCACCAAATATTTCACGTGAATTTCTTTTAGGTTAAACACTTGCCCGAGATCAATTTCTTAATGACAACGCGGTCATATTTTTATTACGTAGCAAGTTGTTCAACCCAGATAAGCAAAAACGATCGAATGAAGATATTAGTCCGTATCTTAGTATATGTCACGAGGTATATGGTTGGGGTGGGGTGCTACCAATATTTTATTTAAACTATTATAGAAATCCCACCCAGGCTCTATTTTGTTGGAAGCTAAATTTAGTGAAAGATAGATGTAAAGCTCCGAGCCCCCAGTCAGCAATGCCGACGGTTAGATATTTAAATATACAAACAGGTTGAAATTCAATGAATAACAATTTAATAACAATTCAATAATCAAATGACTCAAATTTCCAATTACACTCCTTCCGCTCGACCCTTTTATAAGCCTACTGCATCACTTGATTAGCAGTGTGATATTGATTTCCACCTGTCCTTGTATTTCTATTCATCTGTTGTATCATTTTTCTCTCTTATTTCTCCGAATTCCTTCTCTTCCTCCTCCTCGACTTTCTCTAGACTCATTCTCCTCTTCCTCCACTTTCTCTCCAACGACTACACTTCTGTCGACTCGACTGTTTCGGCTACAGTCTCAATTCCGTCTCCCTTCTTGAAGACTTGGGACCCAATGGAACCGGAAGTTCTCTGTCCCCTAAAAAGCTTTCTGTGAAAACACAAGGATGGTACAATCTTATTCCTTATATGAGAGGGTCATCTCACACTACACACAGCTTATCATTAGATAACGGCTATTAAATTTCTTCGCTCACGCATTCGTTCACATCGAGATACCCATACGTTCTTGTATGGTAAAACAGACGTCATAATACAGCACCGTATCAATTACTTCTTATACATACATCAATAAATTCAGTCACATCAGTACATATTCCTAATCCAGTTATACTAGACAATATTACAATAATCAGACGCATTTGTTTACCTTACAGCTCATACAAAGTACGCAAATATTCAAATATCCATGCTCTGACATTCACATACGTCCATAGTAACTAATCTTACATACTTCAACCATTTTCAAAATTCACAATTCAAGCATGTGTAAATTCTAACATAACGCATTAATAAATGCACTGGTTTACTACGAAGTAACCTAATAGCGAATTACAAAATTAATTCTGACCACAAGCTAACAATCTACATAATTCCGCCTCGCATCCAATAATTCTCTACGTAATGCTCAAGCCCATTTCTCAAATACGAATGTAAATGAAACACTAGAATGGTAATTCTGCATACTAAACGATCCCAGTACTTAAGTATACATACTACAAACAATTGCAATTATGATGCCGTAATATTCTGCAAACATCGAGCAAATAACTTATTGACCTTTTCGAAGCTTTGTCTTTTCTTAGAATCTACCTTTAAGTTCTGCCGCCAGATTACGAGTGGCTTCTTTCTCGGAGTAAACCCTATTGACCTACAATCCTTCTAGGCAAATACTGAATTAATCTTACGAGTTTGGAAGGTATCATTCGGGTCTGAATTGTAATCACGCCTCCTATTTCAATTTTTGATTGGATATCGCTGTGGACTGATCCAATCAAACTTAGCGGACAATGTCGCTCTCGGTGTCTGTCAACGTGGGGACAGATAAGAACACGCCCCGTTCACCCCGTGGACTTTCCTTTTGATCCTTGAACTAAGCTTTAACATATAGGTGAGATAACTGCTAGCTTTTGTTAAGTGATACAACTCGTCGCCTTTGCCAACTCAAGTTTCCGGTCTCTGGCTGGTCATGGTAACCTTGCGTAAGAGTTAAACACTAACCCCGCGGCAATGTTTAGAGATCAAACACAAGGCCGTGGTAAATTCCCAAGACAGGTAGATTATAGCTTATACATGACTATAGCTGGGGCTTAGCAAACGTGACACCATAAGTGAACATAACATTACTAGATGAATAACACACTTGCGCGTGAGATTATCTCATTGTCGTCTGATCAAAAAATCTTCTTAGGATCAAATTAATCACCTACAATAAGGCCAATGGTAGATAACAGGATATTGTTGTATTATCCAGAAATACTTCCCATAATGTTATAACTGAGATTAATAAATTTTGCTATGAAAATGCATATCCTGCTATAACAGTTTCATAAGGAACATAAATCATGAACAAATCAAACTTTGATAATTTACTATCGATGTGCGATAGTAATCTAAACTGTCTCCATGCTTAGTTTTAGATATTTTTACGTGCCATTTAGTGGACATGGATTACAAGATACAAGAGATGTATCCGCAGTTGAAGGGACCATTACACGGCCAATTATTATCAACACTATCAAAGATAATATGTTGCATAAATAAAATAAATATCAAGATCGCAGACGAATTAATATTCTTGAACATAACGGACATGCTCGGTCGATTGGTCTAAAATTTTCAGTAAACGTACAATCGGATATTACAATAAAGTTTATCGCGCTATTACAGATATTATCAAAAACCATTACGTATCGATGTGGTTTTTCTGGAATTATATTCATTTTGATAAAGTCGATCAGTTTATGTGTTGCCTTTTGGGATTTGTTATCGTAGCCAGCATTTACAGGATCAATTACTGGAAGAAGCGCAAAGATATTCTCATAACCGTGATGATATCGATAAAATTATTATCAAACCTTTTCCAGTTACGTCAAATTTTATGCAACCAAAAAACAATTATTTAAAACCAAATCTAAAATCGTTTGTACAAGACATTCAACGATCCTGCGTAGAATATAATCATGGAGGTATTTGGAATACAAATTATAATGCCGATGATGTTATCAGCGTCGATATGGCTGTGTGTTATCCCTCTATTTTGCTCGGATAATGTTATTGCCAACCCTATTTTGCAAGGGTTTGGTCATCCCGCGCACGTTTTAACATGTGTAGTCATCGGTGGTCCTCTTCCCAACGTTGATCTTTGTGGATTTAAATTTTCTGAAAGCGTTCATCTGGTTATTTCTACGTGGTTCGAAAGGCATTTTAATCCGCCGGGTGTGCATCAAGATGGTACCGTTGAAGTATCAAAATATAAACGTAGATGGGCCCCATTTCTGCTACTGAGTTTTATGCTTGATCAAAACATATTGACCGGTTTAACCATCTCTGTAACTATTTCAACATGTGACCGACAAAAACAAATTTGACTTCCTGAACCACCTTGGGATACAACTGTGGATGAGATTTCGCATGTAAAAGATATAGGTAGAACATTCATTGGTACATTTACATCTAATGATTGCCTTCATTTATGTCGACGACTAGTTATCTATCCGGTCAAATTAGATTTTCACGTCCAGGATTATGTATGTAAAAGCATATTGTCTTCTAAACAATTGCTAAATACACCAGGAACAAATACAATTCTCGGACATCTCAATTATTACGACTCAGAATAACCGCAATATGCACAATTAAAATATTTCATGTTAGCATCAGTTTGTTATCGATGATTGATATATTCCCCCGGAGGCTGTACGAGCAGAAACTGGTTCATTTATATAAATCCGCAGCACTTTCACAGACTGACCATTTGCATTATGGAGATCTACCATACGCTAATTGTAGAAAGAAAAAAATCTACACGTCATACAAAAATCCGCAGATCAAACCCCGCCACAAGAATATGGAAAAACTATAAATCTAACAAAAATGTAACCGTGCCATCTGTCAACGATAAACTTGCACAACGTAAATTCTGTTTTCTCAACGGCTAAAGATTTGATAAAACTACAAGGGCAGTTTTTTCTTTCATACCTATGTAGTTAATCTTGATTTAATCATGTTAATGCCAACTCATATACATACTTCGGAAATAACACAAAGACATTTACAACATACAAACATATTATAGATTCTGCATGATGAAGGTTTATGTGTGGACATCAGGAAGTATGGAGCAAAAGTATAGTTCACGTGTGACAATTTGGGATGAAATGTGTACTGTTCCAAAATATGTGTTGGTAAATTTTCTCACGTGGTTACTACAAAACAAGCCCAGGTTATCAGGTGCGATGACCAAGGAGAGCTTTCACCAATCGCCTGAGATTCCCTACGTGATTGGTTGCGTACGCGTGCTGATTATTACGAAGAAGCCCACAATGATTATCTAGCAAAGATGAAACGCTAAAACAAGTAAAAACGCTAATGCGTCTACGGTCAGATCAAGTTCAGTGTGGAAAATAAGTAAATATATCCCAGAGACACCCATGAACGATTTCCTATCCACATGGACTCCAGATTATTTACTCGTTGTTTCACGAAAACAAGCACGAGATATCCTTCAGCAAGAATTATTTAAATTACAAGAACGAAAATTTCAAACAGGTTGTGTCCCGTTATCGTATCATCCTGACAATGTCAGGCTGAGACACATATTCTTGTGCTAAACAATGTTGACGTTAACTCGATCAACTTCAAGTTAGACAGCACACCGACAAAATGGCCTCTCGGTTACACGATGATGGGTAAATAAGACACAAAGATTAACGATTTCTGCTCCAAAACGTGTTTGGACCATCGACAACCTTATAGAAGTCAAATTTCGCCCATTTCGATGTGGCCAGAGTTGAATATACGTCACAGTTATCCAAAATTCTTCTATATAATATTCTGTCGTATAAAAAAAAAAAAAAAAATACCGCCGCAGCAAATTTGTACATTAATTGCAAAAATAGTCTCGTACCGACGTAGGGCTCAGCAACATAAACGAGTCTGTGATCTTACCGTTGATGATGTTGTTGCATTGATGCAACGTCAAAGAATAATTATATCAAATGTAATACTGAGTAAACATGGAATTCAGTTAATAACCCAAGAGAATTCAATCATTTAGGTCATGAACATGGTGACGTTGTTTTGATTTGTCTCGTATGTAATCATGATAATGAATCCGGTAATATCTCGCCGTGATAATTGTGTGTCAGTGGAAACTACTTTAATTCCTCACGGACAAATCCACGTCGAGGACCAGTTGCAAGTTAATATATCGCCCGTGTATTATTGTGACGAGTTATAGATATTTTATGCTTATTTAAACTCCAGACTGGATCAGTAAACCTCGTAGTTCAACCTTCAAGTTTACCAGGCGCATATAAACATCTTACAACAACATTGCGTTCCAATATACGACTCGATGGCGGTAACGATTGTATTATCTTTTGTTTGATTACATCAATGGTTTTAATGAAGTTCCGCATGTAACTTCACTAGTTAGCGCAGATGCGAATGTACGATGTCTCGTTACACACTCGTGAGACCGTTCTTGGGTACTAGCACTCCGGGTTTGAGACCTGTCTGACTACATTAACATTTCCTGAGCATATTCATCTCCAAATAATCGTTCCGCGAGTGTACGATTTAATCGTTCCGCAATAGCTTGATCTCGATGAACTTCAGCATGTCCACGACGAATTTATTTGTACCATGTGCAGTTTTATCAACGGTGATACAACTCCGTAAAATGTTTGCCAGGACCTACATGTAAAAGTTTGGGGCACGTTAGTGATCTGCGCGTATAAATTCATTCGAATTGGTGGATGATATTTGTCAAATATTTTAACGCTAATAATTCCGCTTCTTTATATCGGCTAGCTCTATCAACGACAGTCAACGCTTATTTGTATATGCGTTCTTGCACGCTGGATCTACGTAGTTCATCGTGTGGTAAAAATAAAATATAATCTTCATGAACTTTATCCGGTGTTTTAATGTTATTGCCTGTCGAGACAACCATGCGAGTGCGCCGTTTACTTCTACGTGTACAGCGCTTGCTATTTTGTTTTTAGCAGCGGCTAATTACCTTTTTGATACCCACGTGCACTATATAAAACAGCGGCGAATTTAACGTCTACATAATCACACCACAGTTTCTAATCGCGGACAGCCTCGCCCAACGAGTACAATTTTTTTTTATTTCATACCGCCTTTTATTATCGAAAGCACAGTACGGTCTGGCAACACTAGATCAGTAACTGAGTTTAAGTCACGTATCAGATTTACATCTGCAAATTGCCGTTCAGGTATATCTGATGGTTTTTTATTTAACACTACCACACATACGAGTAATTTGATACACATGTTTAATTTACGTGTACAACAATGTCAGATAAACTACGAATCCTGCGCAAGTACGCAGCGGCAAGAAAAAGTGTCCGCGACAAGTTAACCGCGCGAAAGTCATCGAAAAAGCACTCACCGAAGGTTTCACTGAAACCTTTGCGCCGTTGATCACACACCCACTCAAGAAAGCGCAAAAACTATTGTGGCCATGATGGGAACCGATTAGACAATTATCGTAAGTTGTCGAAGCCGCTGCTAAAGTTGTTCGTAGAATTGTTGAAGAAGGGAAGGGACTATTTCATGAATATTTAATAATAAAGCACATAAATTGACCACTCTAGACCCTGTTGTATTTGCCACGATTTAATATGAAAATCGACATTAACATTTGTTACCAGAAAAATGAAATAATTTCAACCTGATAAATGAAATAATTTCAACTTGATAAATGAAATAAATGGGTTTTTAAAGAGCTGACTGGTAAAACTGCAGTACTATTAAATGATAGTGTTTTTAATGTTATTTTGAATTATACATTTTCCAGACGACGAGGTAAACAAATAACCACAAAGAAAGGAATAAAGTAGCGGACTTAGTTATATCTAGTATAGTGTGTGGTTAACTTTAAAAATTGGTTTCACTTATTTCCATTGCTTATAAGACCTAGAGTCGTAACAGTCCCACGTGAATAACCAGCAGTGTGTAAACACGCCACATGGTAGCATGCTATGTTTTACTCCAGAAGACCTTGCGACACGGTTCGTATTAGTTGTCGAGTCTGTGGGAGCCTGCAATACATCAGACAAAATAATCAACAAAGCAACGGATATTTATCGACAGTTATTCATCCAAGACATCATAGACGATGATACATGTACTCATGAACGAGTTAGTGAATGAAGTTACGACGACCTATACAGTGATTGAAAAGTCGCAAAAAGTCACAGTGACTAAAAGTCACTAAGACTGAAAATGTAACAAATAGGATTACTATACGCATATAAAGTTGTTACGTGAAATGAATCAAGCGCTGCACTCCATCGTCATGAACACTGTGCCGACCACCATCAGGGCGTTAAAGGTGAGTTCTAAGAGCCAGAATTTGGCGTTGTTTTTCCTAACGCGATTGAAGCGCCGCAGGGTTACGTGTTAGCAGTACCGCTAGCCGTGTGTATATTACAGTTGGACAAATATACGAAGTACGCCGTTTTGAGGTCTTCCTGCAAATAATTCGTTCACATTTTCAAAGTACAACGGAACGAATTGGCAAACATTCTGTTTACCTTTGGGTGTACACAAAATATAATCAGTCAGTGAAGAACACCAGTGAAGAATAAAATTAATTACCAACATGATTCCAGACGGTTCATGCGTGTCAATGACCAAGATTAAGTTCCGCCATAAAATATCCGCCGATGGCTGTCTCGGCTATATAGTGCAGTCAAGTATCAGAATGGTGCTGTGTTGGCTCGAATACATAAATGAAATCCCTGTTGACCAATGAATCCTCCACATGGGTCGCCATGAAGCGCCAGGCGTAGTCAACATTTCGACAACGACAACGGTTATTTTGGCATGTGACAACATTACGGGTAGTGATCAAAACGTCGCCAACATGGGTTTTTCCGGTCAAGGTTATATCATGAACAGTTTTTCACCAGATGTTGCTCCGATTGATCTTCTTAGGATCTATTGATGGAATCCAATATAACTACCGTGTAATAGTACGAGAATAACACCATTAAGTTTTTCTATTACGGACCAGCACAGGAATTTACTTAAGACACTTAGGGAGACTCTCACGGTTGGATTATATATTTGCGACCCAGACATCGCTTAAGTGTCATCACGTAACTGTCCATACTTGGCCATTATAAATATCTTTATAGGATGACTATTGTGCATATCCGAGTGATGACTGTTAGAGTATTAAACACACATTGACCTGCAGACGCAATAAATTATAGCAATGGTTTTTATGACGTGATGAAAGGTTTACTCAGATTGCCCTATCGATGCTGACAAAATTAACACCATTTAGTAAAAAGGGTGCGATGCGTATGGTTGATTTAGTTAAAACACTCGTTTTATACGAAACTGGATCCCCTGACAGTCATGCCGTACAACAACTATGCGAAAGTTTAACCACATTAGCACGCCGGCTACAAAGTGGACCAAGTGGTCATCTGCCAACACCTCAAACTCTACCATATGGACCTTTAATTCATTCCACAGCGGATGTGCCCCATAACATCAATAAAGTCTTCAATGATGCTGCAAAACAAAAGATATAAATATTAGCCCGCAATGGTAAAATAAGTGATTGTGCAATTGCTAACCGCGCGTTAGGAAGCGGACTTCAGTTAAAACGATATCAAATGTAATGGCATAACAAACATAAAAAAGTATCTGATTTCGCGTTGACATCAACAAACTAGTACTTGTTGATCGTAGTAAACGAGACCATTAGTATTATTTTACGAATCGCGAGATCCTAAGGCACGTGGGCGGATATAATTACTAACTGGAGATACAAGTTTTTATTTTCAATCAAGTGATGCTTTTATCAAAGTCGTAGTTAGACTAGTCCGTACAGATAACAGTAATACATACAGGGTCTTGATTAAGGCTGGTTTTCTCAAAAACCGCGTGATGGCGCACGGTACCTCATGCACGGTAAAGAAATTGAAGCAATTCTCGACGACGTTGATGTTGCCACGACGATGCTTGGAGTCGGCAGAAATAGCAATGATTCTCCTCGCAGCATTGGTGTACCTACAAGGTAGACAAAAGATACTAGTGATCAACCCGACCATGCGCCGTATCGTAAACTTGCAACTTCACGAACAACTGTGATTGATCTTCAGCCGGCCGAAATGGCAGACAGACCAGCTGCTGACTTTGCTTTCTTATTTACCATCAACCCAAATTTCAAGCTTGGATTTGCTCAACTCCTTGGACAATGCAACTGTGATGAACGATCTTGATGTGCGGATCAATTTATTTGCTTTTTGCAGAGATATTTATCAAGTTATTTTTGGCTCTAAACACATCATGATATTAACACGACGAGGTGGTGATAACGAATCCGTTTGGAGTGCTAATGGTATTGCAGCTGGTCAAGTCGTTGTAGAGAAATTCTCATCATGGATGCCAGCAATGACACCATTGTTGACCACATAAGCACGTTTGTTGCCCTTTATAGAACGCAGCGGTATGTGCGCGTCATCTTGGCTCGCTACGACCACAGATGATCATCCATAAAATAATGACAATGATTTCTCTTGTCAAATTTGTGATCAACAAGGATTAAAAGCACTATGTCACGCATTTAAATTTCTAATCGACGACTGAATTATCAGAAATGCAACTATATGATATTCGACAGACTTGGTACAACTGATATTTCACTTATAGCTCAGTGGTCATCAAAAGCCTCCCGAAGAGGTTTTATTTACTTTTTGGGACGAATGATGTTGCATGTTAGTGTCGTATTTGGCCGTTATCAAAATTGCGACAGAGGATTATAAATATCCCAAAGGTTATTTTAAATCGTTGCACGCCATTTATTATTCTCGTTGAAACATTTACATCTACTTAGACAATTCGTTGTCGACATGTATTTCAGAGCACAATTAGATGCTGCAGGGACGACGTACAGATGTATCGCGGTAATTTTTTTCAGATAAAATGATCAGACGGGAAGGAGCTGGTGGTCGTATGAATGTCGTTGACGCACAGGTAAACAACACGTAGACGTGTCGAGTGTACTTTTTCACTTAAACGTTGTACTTCAGAAACAAAATATCAAATCAAAGCGTATCAGTGATGTTGACTCCTAATCAGACATTTCAATACAAAAAATCCACAGAGCCATAGTCGCTGAATAAGCGACTCTGCTATCTGGAGATTTACTATCAAATTTTGGATATTATCCCTACGCCGACAAGCTCCGCAGACACGTCTGTATATTAAGAGAAACAAAATAGTTCCAAATACTTGGCACCACTATTTTGTTTATTTTCATGACTTCCTAAGGTCATATTAACATATGCCTTGATTATAAATAAAATTCTTCGTAAAATTGTGTTAACAAGTGATTTGCAAGCATACAAGTGCTCATGCTTTTTGGAGCACGCCCGTTGTCAAACTTTTAGTTTCGGATGTGCGTAGATTTACATGTTGTCAAGCTCTTCAGTTTCAGAAGCAAGTAAATCTTGCATGCAGACCGCAGTCCCATAATGCCAAGATAGAAGTGTTCAGTTTTGAAAAACAAACCCACCGGAACTTGTGAAGTTTGATTTTAGAAAAATAAAACATGCAATCGAGAATCGATGCTGTGTAATAATAAAATTATCTCCCAATAATATCCCAGAAACACATATACTTTCCGTGATGGCAGCGCAATTAAAACATTAAAACATTTTGAAACTGCAGTACGTAAAGAATGCAAGGTAGTCTTAAAAGAGTCTCGGTCTGAAGTTGCCACGATGGTAGGAACCTACGGCATTATCCATATGGCACCGCACCCAACGGCGTTTAAAGAAGGTGATATATTTCCATTACTGGTGACACTTCCGGAATTGATTGCTGAAGCAGCATTTGCAGTCTCTAAATCAGCTGTATTTGGCGCGATCAGAATGTCACAGAATAAGGCAAGAAATAACTTGGTCTCGCCTTAGGACGATTTGATCATTTTTGACGTACATGCGTACAACGTTACCTAGGGTGGATAATTGTCTTCTAAGTTAAGGGACTGAGCTAACATGCATCTCGTTGTAGATCTCTTGCGGCGAGAAACACAAAAAGCACGATATGCACGGGTGTTTTATCCTTGCTAATACTCATTTTCCTGTAGATTTAAGACAAGTTTCTGTTCTAATCGACACATGGGTCTTTTGGGATCTTGTTAAGGAGTATATGCACTCGATTTCATTCTACAGCCATAGGGTTAATGTTACATTTTATTTTATTTGCAAATATGTGATGCATATTCAGTGTTAATGACGTAGCGTGAAATGTTACCTTTATCACTAAGCGAATTTAAAACATTATGAACTTTTGAACTGTTACAAGTTTCTGTTAAGAGTTTAATTTAGTAGCATGTGTTTATAGATTTTAATTCCGTACCTGTTATTACGACCAGTTTGGTTTTATTTTAGCTGTGTGTATGCGGGTGTATCAGGCTGTCAGTCTGGCTGTTTGTATGTCTGTCTGTATGGGGATGGAAGCATGTGCGACCATAAAGACCATACAAGGACGGAAGTGCTGATCTGTAAACTTGTGCGCATGGTGGATCCATGAAGGGGATGTGTGTCCAATACAAGTGTGGGCTAACCGAAGAATTCAGAAGCGAGGTTTGACAATGGATATGTGAACCAGGTCAAAATTTCCAGTTTACAAGGTTTGCAAGTATGTAAATGAGTTATTCGTTGTTATGAATCGTACGCGCTTGTACAAATGACCATATGAGTCATGAGTCATTTGTTTGATACAATTGTTATGTTTATTACAATTGATCGTGTTTGTTTCAATTGATTTATGTTGTGTTTCAATTGAGTACATGGAACATATGTTGTTTCAATTGAGTACATTTGAGTACAATTTGAGTTACACCTATTTGCGTGAGATTATATGAATCTTACCTTTATTACATTAGATTATATGAATTACATCTTGGTTTATTGTATCATGTGTCTACAATTTTGAATATATGAATCACATTTGTTTCCCCATTTTTGAATGATTGTTTGAATTATTTTTGTATGTCATAAGGTTTCATAAAGTCACAAATTCATTCACATGTAACAAATGTTTGTGTGAAGTAATTGAATGAGTCATATGAATAGAGCTTGAGAGAATCACACTGTATATGTTGTTTAGAATATACATATATTTATTAATTCATTTCATAAACTTCAATCTTTCATCACTTTGTGTTTGTGTTGTCATTTAATCCAAGCATCCATTCAGGTCAAATCCTGTTACACGAACCACTTCCATAATGGCCTGAAAAAGTAATGGGCGGTAAAGTGAGTCAATTAAGGTCGCGGACTAAGATTAACACCACGTCGTTCAAAACTTTTTAGTATTACGCGCAAGTGGAATAAATGATTTTGGAGGTGGTTTTTTTTTATGAGACACCCCACCGGAATTAAACTGGAATTATTAAATTAGATGCATCATCAGGAACTCGAAGAAACTGGGTTGCTTTCGCTATAACACCACGTAGTAGCGTTTATTTTGATTCATACAAGTTAGCACCTCCACGTGCAGGTATCAACTATGTGTGACGCGATTCGCCAGCAAACGAGCGTTTATTTTATTCAACTATGTCAACCCAAACCGCGCCCTATAGTCCGATATGTATTCGCGAGGTAATAAATATTTAGCTTTACGCAAAATATGCCGAGCAGATGATAATGTCAAGGCGATAATTGAATATATAACGTAATTTGATAAATCAATCTCAGTAACACCCGTAGATATATTTGGACTAACACTTACAAGTTCACGCGCACGTGCGGATTTACAGTTGTAGATTTTATCAAAATTTGCCACACAAGTAAATGTATGATTTAGTAGATAGAGATGTGGTCAGCATCGATGCGAATGAGGTCGTTCTTTTTCAAGATAAATCGGGACTATTACAGTCATCCAATATAAACATCAGTGATGTTCTCTTTAAATTTAAAACCGACGGTGTAGAAACTTTTGTGTTTACCAGTCCCAAAGCTAAAATAGAATCTGGAATTGCTATTGTATTCATAAGAAATTGTCATCGAGAAAGTCTCGGCACGTGTAATAAAAAAATGGCGATACTGGATATCTCGATATGAAAAACAACTGGATATTGTCATTGAAAACTGCGACGTCAGATACATCTGTGGCAACACAAAAATATTAATCGCAGTCGCATCAGTTGATAAACGATAGGAAGATTTCCATTGGTCCGAACATAATCATGTGATCAGACCCAATTGCGTTTATTTATGTTTAAACTGTACGGAGAACAACTTTATGCTAACTTCTGTTAATCGAGTCACGTGCAAAGTAACTAACGTAAACACTGAACTGGAAGGCATACACACTGCATGCCTTTAAAACGAAGAAAAAAGGTGAGTTATATTTTATTTAGAAAACTGAATTACGTTGATTTGACAGAATCAAATAGCACATCTTGTTTTTTTCTGAATATAAATAATTCTTTCTTTGACTAGATTTGAAAAAGAAAAGCTGGGAAACTCAAAATCGGCCAAGAACATTGGGGCTACAGCACTTTCACTGCAGCTCGTTACAAAGGAATTTAAAACTATAGGTAAATGGATATAAGGATTGGGAGGAGGGCGGTTCAGAAACTAACATAACAATTGGATTCACAAATGTAAGACGCCGACCTTGACAGTTATGATGTGGGGTGGGTGGGAGATCCGCTACACCTCCCATCGTAACTGTCTGTGTCGATGTCTTGAACCATATTACCGATAGTCTTAATTTCATTTGTAAGTAGCACCTTTTCGTAACCTAAACTGTTAATCAACACGAAAATATATTTAAAGACGCGAAAACTGGACAATAAAGATTCGGCCAAGTCACAACAAACTCATGATAGCATCAAATCCAAGAGTCATTCGTCTGTCAAAAAAAAAAACTCTTTTGCTTTGAATATTGAACTTCTACTCAGATCACATGTGCCAGTTTAGATAAAAGATTAAGACCATGCTGTGGAATGTTTAAAACCTTAGATCGCCTACTATTGGTAGAATTTTTTGTTTGATATTGACGTAATTCCGACGCTTAAACAAGTTCTTAAACTGATAGGAAATATCGTTGAAGAAAAACAACAAAGCAACAAAAAGTAAATAAAATTATAAATAATTGCAATTATAAAAGTTTAACGTTGATTTTTCTGAGTTTATCGTGGTATAAACTGTCAGTTGCCGACGCGCACAGTTTACATAGCGCCCTTGCTGTGTGATTCGGCAACTGACAGTTTATACCACGAGAAACTCGGGGGAAAAAAAAACCCATTAAACTCTTAATGTTGACGACGGTGATGCGCGCGTTTCAACACATATTAAGGGCTATTGGCAATACCAATTGTGTGTGGTATAGTCAAATATCACGTATAGTACGTAATGAGTCTAAACTTGTATATTATTAACTTAAGTGCTTTTTTAACTTGTTCGGGTGGAATTTGTTTTACGGGCGAAGTATTTATATCAGCTGAATACTGGATTTTACGTGCAATAGATCACGGCATTGAGAAAGTATTGAGCTATTGCACTGTAATTATCTTCTTGCATGAAAACTAAGCGAAATGCAACAAGCGTTACATTTTTCAAATACGTTGGGCCTTACGTACAATGCACGTGGAAATCATCACAATGCTAGGTAATGGGGGCTGCCATATTGGCCTTCTTCCAGTCTACCCTGTCCCTTGACTGACAGTCATATTACACGTATACCTGTAACCCGATGGCTTTAAAACTTTCCATATTGAAAGTACGTTTGTGGTCGTAATGATAATAGCAAACAGAATTACAAAACATTCCCGAGATACATATTATAAAATGACTTATTTACTTGTTTATATTCTATTTCATTTCACCTCCACTTTCAGAGCATATAGTTCTCCAACCATTAATCCGCCAAAGTTGATATCTTCGGGTATCATTAGTTTCTCATTCTTAATACCCGTCTACAGATAATGATAAGTACTTACCGTTAGCTACTAAATAAACCTTATATGTATGCATATATGGGATGTATATTGAATTTAGTTGCAAGTATGAGAACTATTCTAGGTGTTGTATGTATTTCCGCTAGTGTAAAAGAAGGCATTTCTTACAAAACAAGAGTGTGAATCAAATTAAGAAAAAATCAACAAAATTTTAACAAAATTACAACTGATCAAGTAAGTTATACGAGTAGCTGCATACTTTACAAGATGGTAACTTGTACAGTTCTGGTGGATGTCACGATTGTCACTAATCGTGAATATTAAACGATGTATAGCAACAAGCTCAATGACGGCGAACATTAACCGTGAAGTTGTCTCTTTCTTATCTTAGTATTCCGACGAGGCATCGACACGATGTGACGTAACATTGATTTTATTCTAAAACATTGATAGAAACTTCTTTTCCGCGACGAAAAAGTGGTCCGTTCACCTACGATACTGCCACACCTGAGTTCTAAAAGGAGGCTTTCATGATAACCTGTTTAAAAATAAGACCAAAAGAGAGCTGTTGAAGGCAGAAATAACAGAAGCTGATTTCAAACCTTTGGAAATATGAACAATGCGATTAAAGAAACTGATAGATAAGAAAATTATGCTTAATATCTAAGTTGTCTTCACAATAAGAAGAAGGGAAGTAAGTGAGAACCAATATAATTTGGTCTTTACTAAGTTGTTTCCCTTTACTAAAAGAATGATGAAGTTGAGTACTTCGAACGAGTTGGAACGGCACAGAAGTCATGGAAACAGAAAGATGATAAAGATAATTAAAAAGGGGCGGTAGAAAATAAATGTTATTGATCGAATTTTAAGTTAAGAAGCAAGACAAATTCTGCCTGCATACGTATGTATATATCTATGTTAGATCTATGGCGATCAGCATTCTTGGCTGTATAGTACCGATTAAAAAGTTTAGTCCTAAAAGTGTAAAAATACCAATCTCAAGAAAAAGCCGAAATAAAAAGCACCCGCACCCCCACTCCAAAAAAATGCATTCAAATATGTATTATTACAAGATAAAAATTGCAAATCTTGATGTCAGCATGATAATAAAAAAAGTTTTCAGGAATAAAAAAAAACCTCAACAATGTTTGATTAGAGAAAACGCATAACGGCTTGGACTTGCATTGATATATCTATATAAAATCTTTGCCACGTAAAACGGAAAGCCGTTACCTTTGAGGGAAAAAATCCTATGTATTTTTCCGGTTTGTGGGGGATGGGTGGGTGCCTGGTTCTATGGGACAAATCTTAAAATTTCCACACTTCCTATACACATAAGGTCTTCTCCGTAAGTCATGGTCATTACTGTATATGTACAAGCAACATTTTTGGCCAAAAGTTTGTTTCCAGAAGTCTGCAATTTGCAGATTTACTTTTCTGGATGCCTTCCCTTTGAAACTGACTGGTCATTGTTTTGAAAATGATTAATGTTTTTAATTCACAAAAATGGTTTGGTTCAAGCTGTGCTCAGGTACACGATGAAACAATATCTTGTCCTTTTAAAATTTATGAACCAGATAAGGTCTTTCAAATATGTCCTTAATATTTTCAGAACTTAGATTCTTAACTACAAGGTTTATTAAATAACAATCATCTGACACTGTACTTTCCATGCCATTTGAAAGGTCATTTTGAAATCGGATCTATTCCTAACATTCTATGTATCAGAGTGTTTGTGCTTTAAACTCGCAGAATCACACACATATACACCCCAAATCAAACAAAACCAAAAGCACAAACCAAAAACAGCAACAAACCATGATTATTATCAAAGTTGGGATCTGCCGAGAGCATTAAAACGTCTAGCTTAATTTAGGAATGTGACGAAATCAGTTCGTACGATTGAATAATAGTAATTTTCTAATTTAGTTATAACATGCACAGTAAGTATTCTGAGATTAACAAATAGTCTGAGATAATAAATAGACAGAGTGTTTCTGCGATATCAATGTGATAATGTCTCAATCTGTTCCATTTATTTTCTATTCTTTCAACCCGTTAGAGATATCAGGACAGAAACAAGGCGCCTACCTTCTTAACATGTTAATTAATTTGTCAAGAAAGAAACTTATATATTCTTGTTTTTGTTGTTGTTGTTGTTGTTGTAGGGTTTAACGCCATTTTTCAGCACACGATAGGCTATACATGGCGGCCAGTATTAATGGTGGAGGAAGAACCCGGGAAAACCCCGGAAAGAACCACCGACCCACGAGAATATCTATTCCTGTTTTTTATTGTTATATTTAAGTCTTCAATAACAATTCACAGGTGGCACTACAGTTCGGCATTTAGGCCGCTTTTTGCAAGTTTAATCTGATTACAGCTATGATTACACTTATTAAAAAAAATCTATTGATAATGAAATACACACATGTATGTATGTACGTACGACCGTATGTATGTATGTCTGTATACATGTTTGTATGCATGCACGCACGCGTGTGTGTGCGTGCATGCGTGCGTACATACATGTATGTATGTATGTATGTATGTATGTATGTATGTATGTAATAGGAAATGCCGACGTTCAATTTATGAACTCTGCGGAATGCTCGTTAGTGATCGATCTTGAATTATATGGCAAGCTATAGTGATATTGCAATCACTATGAATGCAAATATCATGTTACTGAATCAATCGATACGGATTTGAGGGTTGTTATTCATGACTAACTGATATTTAGGCTAATTTGCAAATTAATTATTGGCTCTTTCTAATTCTTTTCTTTGATCCTTCTCAATGTGACAATTTTCAGCTTATCGATCAAATATCTGAGAACAACATTTTTTTTTTTTCACTGTACTTTTAGTCGTCCGTGGTTATAATTCCTCAAAAATACCTTAGTTGCGGAACAATTTGTTTTCGAAATTGCAATATTTGAAATATAATTTTTTTCGGGTTGGATAATGGATTCCACTTACAAATTTCCTAACAAATAATAATCTATTTATTATTTTACTACGGCGTAAAGATTGATCTACCAGGAGACACGAATCTAAAACATGTAATAACCAATTTAATGTCCAACAATTGTCATAACCAATTTAATGTCCAACAATTGTGGAAGAAAGTTTCGCGCTTGCAAATAAGTATTTACTATAAACAAAAAAATATGTTCATCAGCTAAAGACTTGGTGAAAAAAAGAATTAAATAACATTTGAATATCTATGCATCAGTTTTCATACTGGAGAGAAATCGAAAACAATCAGGAACAGCATTTGAAGTAAAAATGTAACTTATGTTTTGATTTAGACGACGAAGTCGTTGCTTTTCAGTTTCTTTGCCGTGTTCTAGTGCTAGAGATGAAGTAAAACCTATAAATGTATTTTTACCTTTATGCATACATGTAAGTGGCTGCAGACAGGTTTTTGAAAGTTGGACCAGGGCACATAATCGTATTCCTTGTTTTAGTTCGTATCGTTTTCAGTGCTTTGGTTACACACACACACATACACACGCGCGCGCAGACACAATATGAACGTAAGCTCACCACTCCCCAAAACAAATTAAATATCAGGATGAATTGGTTAATCTCAAGTTGTTGCGATAGCTGTAACACAGTGTTGTCCGTGTATCGTAATAAATTGAAATTCTTAATGTCAGATAAAGATTATTTGCATTGAACAAATGCTCTGTGTGTGTGTGTGTGTGTGTGTGTGTGTGTGTGTGTGTGTGTGCGTGTGTGTGTGTTTAATTATATGGGTGTACATGTAACGTTAGTGTATGATAATTGTTACAAATGCATGTTTTATATTTCAAGTGTAATAATTAACCGTTCTATAGTACTATCAGTTGTAGTGGGTTGAAAACATTTGTTTCATTTTGGTGACTGTATTTGCTTTCCGACAATATGTATTGCCATTGCTACTTTCATACTTCGGGAACAGGCTGGTTGAGTGGTCTAACGCGCTCGATTTACCAATCACTGCCATTTTGCCTCTATCCACGTATCTTCGAGTCTCAGGGTCGGCCATAGTGTGTATGTAAGAAAGCTTGCCAGTAGCTTCCCGTGGATCGGTGGTTCTTATCGGAATTTTCCGGGATTCTTCCTCCACCAGTTATACTGGCCGCCATGTGTAGCCTACTATGTGCTGAAAATTGGCGTTAAATCAATAACAACAACTTTCAGACTTCAAAATACATTGAGCTCTATACATTTTGTTGGGGGGGGGGAGGGAATATCTATTTCACCTCTCAAAAATACCTGCTGCCCAAAAGAGATGAGATTGGGGGATTTTAATTTTCGTTACTAACTACAGTCACTTATTAAACTCATGGTAAATAATCAATGATACAAATAATCGTAAGTAGTTCTATGTATACACTTCGTGTAACTTGCGTTATTATGATATATGAATTATCTGCTGCACTCGATGTGTCGTCAAAAGCAGTATTCTGTTTAAAAATCGATCTTCACAAAATAGTTGTATTTTACTGGATGACGTATTTCTTTAATGGAACTTGTTGGTATCGCTTGGTAGCAAACCTAATATATCACGTATTAGTAACAATTCTAGGAATTTGATTGGCCAGTTATCAAGGTACAAAATTCCAGTCTATTTGTTTACCATTATTCTAGAGGATTGGAAAAACTCCAGCAAGATCATACCTAGGTCATATGACTTACAAGAAAGGGGTGTAAGTAAATCTCATCACAACTGGCAATTCATAACTGGGTAAAAGAAAATGGTGGACCACATCCGTTTCAAAGTGAACTGAAAATATCGATGTTATGATCCTAATGTAAGGTATTGAAGTAATAAATTTATTGTGTGTTAGAGTATCAAGATGCATATAAAGTTATGTCCGTCTTGAATTTCATACGTCTTCTGTTCAAAGTGTATGGGCCTCCATACGGTTATAGCATTTCGTACATCCGAGTAAACTAACACGTAAATATCATTAAATGAAGTTATCCATTTTGCTTGTTTATTTCTATTATTGGTATTGTTCTGGGTGTTTCCTTACTGTATTGTCGAGAGGAGGAGAAGAACAAAGAGATCCGAAGAAGTCATTAACGAAGGATAAACAACTTCAAGTCTGCAATGGCACGTGTCAACGTCAATTGAACGTTTCGAAGTCATTATCTTGCTGGAAACTGTCATTCTACCTTATGAAGTAGTAGTCTCATAATGTCCATTCTTGTACTGTTTTAAGAATCGGACAACAAGAAGTGTTTCTTAGCTACTACTCATGTTTAATCCTGAAACATGTCATGTATATTTGTCCTGTTAAAATATATTTCCGAGCCCAGGGAAATCGATGTGATTTGCCTTTTACACAATGAAGAACTTTGCGAAAATCTCTCGTTCGATTTTGCTAACCTTAAAGTCATGTGACTTTAAATATCAAGTAGCCCTCTGTATAGTTATGGAACTGCAAGTAGCAATCCACATAGAAGTAAAATTCGAAGCAGATGTCCTTATAGTCATGGAAAGTTATGTAGTCCTCCTTATTTGTCATAGAATTCGAAGCAGATATCCTTATAGTCATGGAAAGTTATGCAGTCCTCCTTATTTGTCATAGAATTCGAAGCAGCCGTCCTTATAGTCATGGAAAGTTATGTAGTCCTCCTTATTTGTCATAGAATTCGAAGCAGATGTCCTTATAGTCATGGAAAGTTATGTAGTCCTCCTTTTTTGTCATAGAATTCGAAGCAGATATCCTTATAGTCATGGAAAGTTATGTAGTCCTCCTTATTTGTCATAGAATTCTAAGCAGCCGTCCCTATAGTCATGGAAAGTTATGCAGTCCTCCTTATTTGTCATAGAATTCGAAGCAGATATCCTTATAGTCATGGAAAGTTATGTAGTCCTCCTTTTTTGTCATAGAATTCGAAGCAGCCGTCCTTATAGTCATGGAAAGTTATGTAGTCCTCCTTATTTGTCATAGAATTCTAAGCAGCCGTCCTTATAGTCATGGAAAGTTATGTAGTCCTCCTTATTTGTCATAGAATTCGAAGCAGATATCCTTATAGTTATGGAAAGTTATGTAGTCTTCCTTTTTTGTCATAGAATTCGAAGCAGCCGTCCTTATAGTCATGGAAAGTTATGTAGTCCTCCTTATTTGTCATAGAATTCGAAGCAGATGTCCTTATAGTCATAGAACTTTAATCAGCCATTTTTACAATCATGGAATTTTAAGTAGCCCCCATAGAGTCGTCGAACTCTAAGTAGCCCTCCGTATAGTCATTGAACTGTAAGTAGCTCACCGTAAGGTCATGGAACGTAAAGAGCCATACTTATGGTCATGGAACTTGAATGAGCCGTCCTTATAGTCATGTAACATACAGATGCTCTCCATATAGTCATGGGACCTTATGTAGACCTCCGAATAGTCATGGGACGTTATGTACACCTCCGCATAGTCATGGGACGTTATGTAGACCTCCGTGTGGTCATGGGACGTTATGTAGACCTCCGTATAGTCATGGGATGTTATGTAGACCTCCATATGGTCATGGAATGTTATGTAGACCTCCGCATGGTCATGGGACGTTATGTAGACCTCCGTATAGTCATGGGACGTTATGTAGACCTCTGCATAGTCGTGGGACGTTATGTAGACCTCCATATAGTCATGGGACGTTATGTAGACCTTCGTATAGTCATTGAACTGTAAGTAGCTCACCATAAAGTCAGGGAACTTAAATAGCCATACTCATGGAACTTTAATGAGCCTTCCTTATACTCGCGTAAGATGCAGATGCTCTCCATAAAGTCAAGGGACGTTAAGTAGACTGTCGTATTGTCATAGAACTGTAATTAGCCCACCATACAATCATGCAACTTTAAGTAGCGCTACTTATAGCCTTGGAACTGTACGTACCTCCCCGTTTAGTCATGAAACTGTATGTATCTCCCAGTATAGTTGTTAAACATGAAGTAAATAAATCTCAAGAACTAAACGAAGGTTACTTTTAACTATTTTGACGTCGTAAAGCACAGTAGCATTTGACAGTCACGGTCCTTCAGACATAATCTACAGTATATATCCTGTACATTATCCTCTCTATGAAAGTTCACTGTTGTTCTTTCACGGAGTCGCTGAATTCGAGTGGGTAGAAGTGTGCGTTTCAAACTAAATGCCGTATACATTCGCGTTATGATTTTTCCCCAAGCAGCGTCGTCTGGGGTATGTGAATTATATCTAGAAACATGAATCACTGCCTTTCAACGATTAAAATAACGCGTGAATGCATTCCCAATCGCTGCATTTTACGTTGGTGTGTGTCTTTACGCCGCAAATCGCCCCCCCCCCCCCCAGTCCCCATCGAAATAAAACTGCTACAGGAGCATTTTACGGCAAAGGTTTCCGTAGAAAGGTCCAAGCTGGAGCTATTACAGTGGTGGTCACTGAAAGGTCTCACAGTATTAATTCAGTTCTTTTAGTAAACCTATACAAACATCGCGGCATTAAAAATTCAATAAATTTAAATTTCTGAGTGCTCATGATCAAACTTATGTTTATCAGTATAGACACATCATTCATGACAGCTTCTGTATAGAGAAAACCATATTACCCGAGTCATTTTCTGGCTCTACATGAGCTTGAAACGTGTGCTTATACCGCACCAAAGAGTCAGATACGGATTTCAGTAGTGTTCCATTCTCAAGTCTGTAAAAGGACGGAAATTCCATCAAAAAGACAATGTTTCGTTTTTCAGTAACAACTAGGATATGCTCCCAAAAGATTCTTTAAACTCAAATCTACCTTTCATTATCAACCATTCCTTGCCAGCCAAACCGGAGTTCGTCCCTCATCATATTACCCTAAATATCCGATGTTTTCGACAAATCTGGTTTGTGAAATGTAATGATAATTCTGCTAATTCCCCTTTTAATTTTACCGTGGTCTCTATATCTCTGTGGTAGAGCAATAGCCATGTAAGATAGGGTTCTGGGTTCGAGACCTAGTGGTGGCCGAATCTTTCACCATGTGATACAGCCATATTAGATTATTCACATCACCTTCGTCTATTATCGTATTTGTGCTGATTATGACTAATGCTGCATTAACAGTATTAACATCCGATCCGAAGTCAGTTCAATAAACCCGATGTGATTAAGAAGTCAAAACATCTTGAAATGTTGTCAAACATGCGTCAAGGAACCGTTTTCACGTCATAATTATTATATGTTTGCCAGTTATTGCCTGGGATGAGGAGAAAACAAGATATCAGTGCATCTAATTATTACTCAAAACTAGGAAAATCGCATCCATTTAGCAGTCTTTTCAAGTTATCTTATTCTAATGTTGCTTTTACTAGATTTAGTAATACCTTTATACAACAGAAATTTGAAACTAATATATACGGAACATATTTGAAGTTTCTCTAATTCTTTGATGACACTCGTAAGCTGACTTGTTCTGTGAGAAGCTTTATATGAATCTATTGTGTTTACGTGCGGGAGCACTGTAGGCAGCAATTTCCATACATAACTATTAACAACATATCTCAGTTACTGAGCTGACAAGCACTTCTGTAAAGAAATCCATGTTCAATAGCAAATAGCTGGGTCTAAAGGAGTCGTCCCTGTTACGTGTAGGCTCGTACAAATGTAACAGAAGAAAAGAGTGAAGTCAACAATTCGTCAATTGAATCACAGTTTATGTTTCCGAATAATTCCAGAATAAATTTTCACTGAATTTCTTTCTCCCAGAATTTATAAAACAGTACACTCGTTTGGTTTTCTAGAGAATAAATTATTAAATTCCAAACACAAATGAATTTCAAAAACAATCTGGTTTCAACAATAAAATAACCTATCCAGCCGTCTAGGTATCAAGAATACAACTGACTGACGAGCGCTCAGAAAGGGTTATATATTCACCCGAATTATCATCCCGTTCTCGCGAGATAGATTACGTGGTCTCATAACACTTGAAATATGGAATAAGAAAAATGTCATTCGTCACGCAGAAAGAACCCCTATCTACTATCACTCTGAAATAAATATAAAAAATAAAACATTGTTTATTCAGATTAACACGTAGGCCGAAAAGGACCTTGAAAACAGCCAATCGTATTAGCGTAGCGCTTACACTACCGCGGACCAAGGTAAACTAAAAATATTACTAGTGTAATACGTTTTACGTCTTAGATAAACAGAATTACTGAAAAAGAATTCCGAATCCCTGCAATAATCATTACAATAAAATGTAATGAAACAAAAATAAAATAAAAAAGAATTTTAAAACTAACACACAAGCAATTTAATTACATATACGTAACATCCCATATTCACCAGAATGTGTGCATCACACGTTAGTGGTTGTGACTTTCATTAAATTTCATTACAATACGGAATCCGTTCTGGGTCACCATGTTATCCTCGTGTCATCGCGCGCATTGATGCGACGTTGCGATGGCGACGATGCAATGTAACTCTAGCGATGATACTATGGTGATAGTGCGATGAGAGTGTGTGAAAGGAAAAAGAAAATTCATTATTAGCACCCGTTTCATTGGGGTATAAACCATTTAAGAAATGTATTGTCGATTTCATTGAATATCTTTCGTTACAAACCGTTTTTCATTAAGTAATTGGCCATTATTTACTTATATCCACACTGGTAACATTTTCGTGCATTTTTCGGAGAACATGGATCTTCCCGCGCAGAAAGCTCTATATCGTCATGGGCAAGTTTTACGGTGGAGTTTCCAACATCAAATGCTCCAATGAGAGCGATTTTAAGTCGGGAGTGATTTGCGATGGAAAGTAGCTTCCCTATTCCTAACTAGAGTTACGTCATTGTAGTTCTAAATTACGTACCCAACACTAAAACCATGACTTAAGAAACAAACAAAAATAAAAATAAAAAAAAAAATTAGAAAAAGTAAAACAAAACAGAAAAACTCTGGTTTGATAAGAGCGGAGGACTTATTCAGCTGTATTTCATCCAGGTAAGGTGACCTTAAATCTTTTTTTTTTCTATAACAAACAGGCAGAACATCAATTTTAACCCAAACATGATTTTTCTTTGCAAGATGTCGTGCTAATTAAGATCTGTTAAAAGGTGTGTTCAACACTTGGATATTTGTCCAGCTGTCATTCAATATATTTGATCAGCGTAATTTTGTCTTGGAAAATATATTTTGAGCGGTTTGGATCATTAGCCTTATCTTGGCACTGACATGCATGGATTTCTTGTCCAACATAATTACTCTAATCTCAGTATTGACACCCGTAAGTACATTTACTATCTTAAGCATCTAATTTGGTTGAGTTGCTTAATTGGTGAACAAATGTGAATGAGGTGGTACAAAATAGTTAACGATAAAACATTTATTTAGCTTTTTATTTTAATTACGGGGCATGTAGTTCTAGAAAACTGTCGTGCAGAATTTTCCTATTTCTAGCTTTTTTTATTTCCGCTGCTATGAGCGAAGGGATTAATTCATTCATGAGCTGAAACTCAAGCCATAAATTTTAACTAATGAACTTTTTTGGTAATTGTGGATACAGTGAAACAACGGATCAGGTGGTAGACGAGTCCTTCCTAGAACTGTCGGCGTTCTGTGGGTTTGGAACAATAGAATGATCAGACTATATTCTCATAACCAAAGATAATACGGTAGTTTATCTGTACTGTTCGATAATACGTAGTTCATCCGTGTTGTTTGATAATAAGATGATTTATCGGCGCTATTCGATCATACGGTAGTTTATCTGTACTATTCGATAATACGGTAGTTTATCCGTGCTATTCGATAATACGGTAGTTTATCTAAACCACTCGACCATACCGGTACTTAATCTGTACTATTTGATAATACTGTAGTTTATCTGTACTATTTGATAATACGGTAGTTTAACTGTACTATTTGATAATACAACAGTTTATCTGTGCTTTTCAATAATACGGTAGTTTATCTGCACCATTCCATAATACGTAGTTTACCTGTTACATTGCTACTACAGACATTTTGTGTGCATTCCATTCAGACTGCGTAAATATAATGTCTCATATAAGTATATTGACCATCTTGATATGTTGATGTTAAACAAATAGCATGTACTTAGAAAAAGAATGATATATATTTATTTAAACAAATGACGAAATTAATCGGGTGAATAGGTGAAAATGTATTCATTAAGTCTGCATTCATTCGAAAACTGATGACATGATCAAAGACCTACCTATCTCCCTATCGACATGTCTACCTATCTACCTATCGACCAGTCTACCTATCTACCAATCTTACTATATAACCAATCTACTAATCTACCTATCTACTGATATACCTGTCTACCAATCTACCTTTCACCAAACTTCCTACCTAACTACCCATGTATCCATCCCACGTTTAGCTCAATTTACAAGCTGTTTTGCTAGATAGATTGTTAAACAGATGAAAACTTGTATGTTGTAAAACAGAATATCAGAGTATTACGGGTACGTGTATTGAACTGGAAGACTTGGCTGGACGTGTGGACATTGCACGGCCATTTCGCTTGCTTTCGACTGTTTGAAGCACTATCTTGAGAGTTATGTAACAAAATTTTGGAAACAAAATGATATTCAGTGAGTCGATATCTATCTAATGTATGTCTCTTTATCATTCTAATTATGCTGACTTAGGTCAACAATAAACAAGAAGAATAACAGAACTGATAAACACAATGTAAATTGGGTGGTTCAATTATGTCAGGAAAATGCTGCAGGTACTTTCTTCGAGTTAAATTTGATGAAGGTGTCTTCGACCTAGTTTACTAATACACACAAAAATTGTCTTAGGATATTTAAATAGGAAATTCTGGCTCACAGATCACAAAAACTTCCGAAGTCAACTATGTATCTGTTCTGACAGCTGAGTCCATAACCATGACCAAAAATAGATGCCACGACTTTCATTACCAAGGGTAAATTTAATAGATACTTAGAAATCATTTTACAAGTGAATAACTTATTAATCTGCGATTTCTTTTTTGTGATTTGACTTAAAGCTAATGTAAGAATACGTCACCGAATTAAAATTTAAAACAAAAACATTACTGACTTTTACCTGAAATATGGACGCACCGAACTAATTTTCTTGTCATTGTTTCCTTATAAAGAAACATGTCTTTGCCTTTTCTGAACTCCGCATCAACCAATGAACCAATGTACCAATTATAGCCACGACAGCAATGTTCTCGAAGTTTTCTTGAAGATTTTGTACCTTATGCTGGTTGTTTGCTCGACCCTATTATCAGTCATTGAATAACTATTGACCGGGAATTCTGTTTCCAGCCAACGGCAGAAATTCTTCAGTTCAGAGATGACGTTAAGCGGGAACAAATCGAAAGTACGATGGACTAATTTTGTAGATATAGCTGTCGTAACAGACGCTGTAGACTTCGTGATAACAGAACAACTCTAGAGACACGCGCTTGAGAAGAAATAATTGTTCCAATCATTTGTAGGTGGGTGAGCGAAGAGATTCAGGGCGCAGGTCTCAGCGGCGAGTTGCACATGTAAAAGTAATATCTGCGGCTGCCACTGCTGCTGCTACCACCTTCAATGCTATTTATATGGAAAATCTCGTGTTACTAGTGGCTATATGTACATGTTATTTGTAGCCCGTATAGAAATTCATCTTAAGTCAGCAACATCGCGATTTCTTTATAATTCGGTGCTCTCCTAACAGTACGATTCAAGAGTTGTATAGGAATATGACTGGATTCAAATTATGGGCAAACGGAACAGTAAATTGAAGATTGAAGAGGTTGAGGAACTCAAGAGAAAAACTTACTGTAAGTATTGAAATTTCCATGTATATTCAGTATTCTCTATCTGTGTCCTTCTCTTTCAGAATGTCACATTACTTAATTTGATGGAATCGGTAAATTAGCGGCTATGCAAAAGAATTCTCTCTCTCTCTCTCTCTCTCTCTCTCTCTCTCTCTCTCTCTCTGGGGGAGGAGCAATGCAGGTGTATGTGCAATAGAATAAAACAAATGAAGCCCCAATTACGATTTTTAACTTAAAGTACAATAGTCCAGTTTTCAATGGGAAAAATTTTCACAGCATAAATTTATTACTTATTGTTTGACACGAAATAATTAACACATATCCCTGCAATGTGTCACGTGGCTGAATTATCTAGCAAGTGTTACTGATATTGATTAAATAAACAGGTTGCCGTTAGTCTAGTTAGATACACACTGCTTACAAGGTGACTTTATTCTCATATATATATATATATATATATATATATATATATATATATATATATATATATATAACTTATTTTAACAAATCGGATTTAAGTAAAAAAAAAAAGTACTGAAGTGTAAAAAACTATCCTTGCATAGGTATATTTTAACCATATCATATTTATTGTTCTGTCTTGTACTATAGTTTTCAAGGATACATTTCAGAGATCAAAATGAACATTGATAATATTAACACTAAATTTGATGCAATACAGCCAGTTCACCATGATCTGCACTAAACCATTTTACAAACAGAATGCAGCCAATTTATCATGATCAGAACTATCCCATTTCACGCACAGAATACAGCCAGTTTACCATGATCTGAACTACATTCGCACACAAAATTTAGCCGGATTACTATGGTCTGCACTACATTAATTCACGCCATAAAATATAGCCAGTTTACCAAGATTTGAACAAACACCAATTCACACAAAGAATACAGCCAGTTTACCGTGATGTGAACAACACCGATTCACGCACAGAATACATCCCTCTTGATTCTCGTTGTCATCCAAATATTAGAAGAGAGCAACAGAATTTATATTGCAAGCCGATATCCACTAATGTTGGGCAGGCTATTACTTCGTGTCGGCTAACGTGTCAATAATGGACAAGTGTATAAATAATAAACAAGTGTATCAATAATGGACATGTATATCGATAATAGAGTCGGAAATTGACATATAAATGTGTCCTTTGAAATTTTCTGTCCTTGATGGTCAGGGATTGTTTTTATCCCTCATCATATTTAGACAGGAATTCAGTGGTTTCTGATTCGTCAAAAATTATTGATCTCCATCTTTACTGTTTGTGCCACGCGTCCCTAGTACATTTATTTCTCTTTAACGATTACTGCCTTCTTTCCTCATTACATATAGACAGATTGCTACGGTGAGTGTGAGGAACAGTTTCCCGTTTAGACCAAATCACTGATCTGCGTGGGCCTTGCCGTTTGTGCCACGCGCCCAAATCCGGTTCATGTGCTGCGAACACGGACAGGCTAAATCAAGGTGGTTCAACACGAACGCAATGACGATAACGATAATGGGAAATACGCGCTGGGCCAAAATGGTTATTGCGGGAAGTCCCCTTGACCCCGCTGTATTATTAGAGTCTGTTTACAATCGGACTATTATTGAGATTTCTGACATTTTATAAATAGAACTCGATTTTAAACAGACTGAGTTTGTTTCTGGATAATTTCTTCTATGATTTACCTGCCTACGTTAGTCTAGTTAGAAGTAAAAAGCCACTGCTTCGATGCCTGGCACTGTAAGAACAAGTTTGCCCTTTTTTATAAACATATCAGAAATAATGAATACTAGATGATTTTAATTTAGAAATTTTATATATATATATCTCGAATTTTCTTGTTAAATATACAGATCATGGGGTGGGGTGGCGAGATTATTAATAGTACATTGTAGGAAATGCCTAATTACGAAACGTTAAAAAAAAAAGAAAAGTTGGAAAGTGGACGAAATCTAGCGGAAATGAATTAAAAACCACAAAAACAGAACGCTTTTCACCGAAAGGAACTCAGTGTAACCTAACACCATTTTGTGAATACGTAAAATTACCGTGGAATATGAAAATTTAGTTAAAGATAAAGGTAATGTAGTTAACTACGCAAGAAACTTCTGAGTTTCTTACTTAATGAAGGGGCCGTTCCGGTGGCCTAGTGGTAGAGCGTTCTTCTCGGATGCATGAGGTCGTGGGTTCGAACCCCGGCCGAGTCATACCAAAGACTTTCGAAAATGGTACTAACAGCTGCCTCGCTTGGCGCTCAGCATTAAGAGGTTAGTGTTAGGATTGGTTGGCCTGGTGTCAGGATAATGTGACTGGGCGGGACATCATGCTACATGTCTGCGGCATGATGCCCCAGTGCTAAAACATCACTATAAAACTGTCACACTGCAGACATCGTAGCGATATGACTGAAAAATTGTTAAAGCTACGTTAAAAATCTAAATCACACACACACACACACACACACACACACACAAACTTAATGAAGGAATTAACGTGGTTATCTTTTTATTATTTATTGTTTGATCCGGGTGATGGGCTGAAATTGTAAATATTTTTAGATGTAATATCGACCGCTTCCCAAATGCATCAGGTTGATCGTGGTTGCATCCCTCGGGGCGTTCTACAAGAGTCAATGGTATAAAACCAAAACCTAATCGCTTTAAACAAATTTAAAGATAACAAGTATTGTCGATGTCACGAGTGTGTGAATGGAATAACTAGAATAATAACGATACGAGATATGGTAAGTTCTCACGTCTCTTGTTTCAAACGCACTTGACAATTTAACTGTTAGTGCTTTTCAACGAAAAAAAGGTATATTTCATTTACTAATATTAAAGTCTATTTTCAACATTGTTCCAGTTCATTATAATTCCTTTTTAAATTAAAGGATCTTCATTTCTTGAGTGATTATTTGTTTATTTTTGTCGATTTACTTTTATTTTAGTATTTTTGTGGGCAAGCCCTCGACCTTTAACTATTACCAGCTTATACGCCGCATTAGCAATACGAAAAATATCGTTAGGAGTTTATTACTAGAGCAGATGTTTGAAATAATAATTATAACCAATTTAAATGAAGGAAGCAAGATGTTTTACTTACATTCAAATAATGTTAATGTATTTTACTCTTACCTTTCCCATCTCAACGGCTTGATCTTATTTATTCTACATTGAAAGTTTCAGTGATTTTTTTTTTAATGTCACGTGACCAGTCTAAAAGGTCAAGTGCTACACGATTAATAAATTCTGAGGCAATGCTGGCAGATTAGTACATTTAATACAGAATGGTGTCATTTTCTCGCGCTTTTTACTTACATGAATATATAATTCAGTGTAATTATACCATCTCCACATGTATTTGATTGTTAATTGTATTCTGTGCATGCCTCGCATATCAACATTACATTGACCTGGGTGTAAGTAAAGTTTAGATGAGTCTGAGTTTTGTCTTTATTATAAGAGTGCCAGATATTCAGATATTTTTGCCAGAAAATTTGCCACCGCTTTTAAATCATCCCTGCTTTTCTCATTGCCACCTGACTGTAGCCAGAACTTTAAACGAAACGTACAAATTTTGTTATGTTCTGTTCTTCTCCATCCTTCGAAATCCCTATAATCTTCAGTCTTCCACGTTTTCAGAATAAACACCCAACTTGCCTTCCAAAAATAATGTCACCCTGTACCGCTTCTCTAATCTTGGCAATTTTCGTCACGTATACCAGCAATTATGCTGACAACAGTTTACACTCTTCATCGCTAAAAGCAGGGATGGGAATGTAAAGTCGTTTGCGCCAGCAGGAGAATGCAGTGAATAGAAGAATTCATTAAACTACAAAACAACATTGTTGGTGTTCACTGAGAACTCATGTTATATGCTTCATGCAATAAGTTGGCAACTTGCGTCAATGCAAATCTGCGTAATGGCCCATCTCATTTCGTAAATTCCTAAAGTGCATTTCACAATCAAATCAGCTCTTTAATTAAATGTCAGAAGGGAATTAATGCGATCCGTGTTTGCGTCTTGCGCAGTTCGCAAATTTGTAGCGGCAGAAGGCTGAAGGACATATGATTGAAGCTACTCTCTTTAATATCTTATCCATCTTCGTGGTTATGGAATTGTGAGAAGGTGGGTCATTTGGATCACTAATCGGCATTTCCCACCATCCTGATATGACAAGGAACAGATTCAGCAGGCTTGATAGACAAGAAGTCACTAATAGTGTTGGGATGTTGTTACTTTTTACGCGATATGCCCGCAGGTCGTGGGAATTTCAAGGGTCATGGATTACTTGCAGTAACCCTTTCATTTCTTATTACCAGAATTTTAAAATCTGTTTTCCTTTAAACATAATTAGCAGCAATAGACGTATATGATAGGAAATTACATAAGAACTATTGCCCGGTACTGTAACACGCGCGTGACTGACATTAAAACGATTAGCGAATTGAATACTCCAGGTGGCATTTTTTTTAAAAAGACTGCCAGTTGTTGTTTTCTTTGTCTTTGTAATCTTTAAGTAAATTAAGTAATGAAATATGTGATTGCATTTTTTAAAAGGCTGACATTCCTTATTTTCTCTATAAGCCTTATCTAAATTATTTAATAAAATATGTATTTCTCTTGACCATATATGGATAATCCACATAGAGAAAATTCTTTAAAGGGTAAGAAGACATGATTTATGATTAAATAACAGAAATTACGATATTTTAATGAATTATATTAAAATTGTCATCTTAGATCAATACAAAAGAACATGGTTATTTACTTTGAAAATCATAGAGATATTTTGTTTTAAATCTATAGGTGTCCAATCGGAAGAAAATTTAGTAAAACTGCCTAAAATGTGCACTCATAGTTTTAAAAATTTAGGACGGCAAACCACAACTGTTAAAATCAGTAAATGCGATAAATTCCATAAGAAGATAGGACCTGTACCAAATGACAAATAATGTTTGGGTGACCATTACTTCTTGGAGTGTGACTTTTGGTAGGGGCCATAGTGAATTTGATTGAGAAATATTATTACTATTGTCCTTGTATTCTGAAATTTCAACTCTTAATGACAAATACAAATAAAATAATAGTGAAAGACACAAGCATGTGTGTGCACTCTAATAAACCACGTGTATGTGCTATATGAATAAAGGACTAACTTATTAGCATGGTTATGGTTTGTTGTTGTTGTAGGGTTTAACGCCATTTTTCAGCACAAGATAGGCTATGCATGGCGGCCATTATAAATGGTGGAGGAAGAACCCGGGCAAACCCCGGAAAGAACCACCGACCCACGAGAAGCTACTGGCAAGGTTTCTCACATACCCACATGGGCCGAATCCGAAACTCGAACACACGCAGACAGAGGTGAGATGGCAGTGATCCGTAACGGTGAGTGCTTTAAACCACTCGGCCACTCGGGGCCCTGGCTACGGTTTAGTGATCATTAATCTCATAATGCGGAGTCGATGTTGGGAAGGTATTTCTCAAAAAGAGTAATGAACAATTTATTAGGAAACATCGGTAATAATGTATAGATACTTTATGGTAGCATGGATTAGTTAGTAAAATGGACTAATCTCTTTTAATTGGGGTTATTTTGGGGATATTTTAGACATGCATGTTTAGTAATTTGAGATACGAATAATTCTTTCTTTGTGTTAGGTGTTTGGGTAATGTTTTGTGATACATAGCATACGCTTCTGTGTTGTTCGTGGCTTGGATAGATGGGCCAAGGTATACTGAGTTTACACACACACACACACACACACACACACACACACACACACACACACACACACACACACGGGCACGCGCAAACAAAACAAACACAAAAGCATAAACACTTCTAATGTTATAATACAGAGGAGGTTTTAATTGTGCGTTCAAAACGAATTTTTCGAACAGGAGGTATGTATTTCTAGGCAACCTACAGGAAAGTACTGTCTGTTCTTGAAACAATGGTCCAACGAGACATCTATCTTTAACACATACAATGTTGTCAAGGCAAAGCTATGTTTATTTCATGCAACTGTGCAAAGACACACATCTCAACATTCTCATTCAGTTGTGAAGCTATCTACACCCCAATCAATGGTGTTGATATTTACACCACCTAAGCAATGATGTTGATATCTCTAACCCCCCAAAAACTGTGTTGATATTTACATCCCTCAGTCAATGGTGTTGATATCCAAATGTTGTAAATGACACTGTGCTGAGAATGTCATTCAAAATCAAAATACAGATTACAGTTTTGTTGATAACATACACTCAGAATAGTAAACTATTTGTCGGTGTTATGCAAAACTTAATGTTGCCTCTAAATCGGTAAGAAAAAGCTGTGTAGAGAACGCAGGGAGAAATGCTTCCAAGAAAGGCGAAATATGTTTGGCTCAGATTAGTCCAAATACATTTTATTCCCATAACGTTGTATGAAAACAGAAGAAAGAAACTTCGTTTATGCGATCTTTCTAACTTCCTCTCCATTTATGAAATACATTTTTAAGGGCCAGTTGAAGATAATCAAGCGAGTTTTGTACGCGGTATAATGCACTTAATTCATTTACTCTAAATTTGGTATTTCCCTAATGCTAGTTTCATTTATCTGAATAAAACACATTTCTCTAAAGCAATGTATGAACAATTCATGTTCTTTTGATATGAAACACTCAGAAAGCCATTAAAAAGCTGATCATAATTTAATACCTTTAAAAGGGAATATTACCAACTTTGAGAAGAGTGAAGTTTGAAATAAAATGCATTGATTTTCATTCATTGAATAGATGATCTTGATGCCTTTATCAGTTCCTTCTACTTTTTTTCTCCATATAACACTCGATGACTCTTCTCCATCATTCCCGGACAGAAGACTGGTTTTCTACAGTTCTTAGTGAGTTGATATTACTGGCATGAAAGATACAGTTGTGTCTTTCTGGCTTACCTCTGTATCAATTCACGCGTGATACAATATGACAACACCTGTCAATACCCAACACCCCCCCCCCAACCCCTCCAAAAAATAAAAAATAAGCATGCCAATAATCAAACAACATCAACAGCAACACCTGTTAATATTCAGTCAAAATAAAATTTTACTTTTATTCAGTCTGTGAATCTAAAGAGCATGGTGTTAGTCAAACCACTGATAACAGTTTAAGAAGTGCGGTTTCTTGGTACGGTGATTTTATAATCTAGGCCTAAATCAGTTAGAGGAAAACTATGAGAAAATAGGCATACACCATTACATTTCTGTTACAGTCTGATTGTACTAATATCATGACATGGCCTATATTTATTTTATAAATGTATGAAGCTCGCAAACCACACACGCAGACTGACCTCTATATTATATTATATTACATTATATTTCGCAAGGTACATTTCCTTTTTAACTATGGCCCTTTTCCTCTTCTTTAAAAGAGTTTATCACGAGGTTTTAGCGATGGCTGTCTCACAATATCAGGGAATCCCTTTTCTATGGTAGAACAAAATTAGCACAGCTAGCATAACTCATAGGTAGAGAATATATGGGTCGTACAAAGAGCTATTTTGTTTTCCTTATCTCCTCTCGTATACATCATTTTTCATCAGAGCAAACGCTTAAGATTTGGTTTAGTGTGGTCTTCCACTTATTGTAATTTGGATGCCGTTTCTGTGTGGGAAATGCTACCGCCACTTCTTCAACCTATTACGAGAAGCGGTGAATGAAATGAACCGTGAAAACCTTGGTGTAACTGACGTTTAAGCATGGTTCTGTGTGTAAAAGCAAAACTTGATTCATAGCTGTATATGCACGGTTGGTGGTGACGTGCAATCTACAGCAGTTTATAGATAATTAGCCAAATTTCTAATCAAAATAAAAAAAAATTTAGATTACAATCACACATTCAGTGGTTGATTTATATCTTGGTTTCAACGGCACCATTTAGCGGCCAGATTATGCCTAAAATTGGAGTTAAGAGCCTTTCTCAAGAGCATGCAGTCAACCAAGGCTGGCCTTGGTGGGTATCAAACCCGCGACCCCTGGACTATGAGTTCAGCTAACTGAGCTACCGCGGCACCCGTGATAGGAGTTACTTGTTCCTGATACAGTGCATTTCTATTTGAGGTTACATTTTGCACATGATAAAGAAAAACAAACACAGTACAAAAAAGTACGAGACTAATAAAATACCAATACAGCATAGCTCTGCAGAATATTTTGTTTCTCTTTGCCAGAACAGTTTTTGCTGACTAGGGAACTGGCAGCACAAGAACTGCTGAAAGCCTATTTTCTATAACAGAGAACCAATTTAAGAAATTCCATAGTACATTCAGCCATTTATTGACAAACATAAGTGACATGTAAATTCTGTTAAATACCACCAACAAGTTATGGAGACGGCATATTTCATTTATACCTGTGTTGCTCAATAATTTTCAATTCTACTTTAAATTATGAAACGGTGTAATTATTATATACATGTTTTAGCACTTCAAAGAATTTATGGAGATTGGAACCTATCACCACACGTCCCATTCCATTTTGTAGTTATTCTTCAAATTTTAACTAATCAATATGAACAAATACGAAAATGTCCTTCCTCAATTTTCAAGTGTTTTAGGATCTTTGATCTGGGGACCTGTAATTGTACACCTGCCGAAGAATATTTCAAAGACGTACGTAAACATCAATGCATTTCCATTCGTGAGTTTAAAGAGAAGAGCTATGTATAATATTTGACACGCGAGTTTCTCTGACATCTGCAAGAAAAAAACAAAGGTGGCGTTTGTATAATGGTTTTGCGCCGTATATGCTCCTGCCTGTTGTAATTGCTTTTAAGACGAGTCCAATCATGCATCATGCACCGGCTGATCTGGGTCTATACTGTTTGTAAAGAATAATCAGTAAAACAAACAAAATATACTCTGATCTTTATGCGCATTATGCTGCGGCATGTCAGGATCTGTGTTGTTTACAGTTTGACTCAACTTACAAGCGATATACAATGTAGAAACTTTCATACTATGGACGTCAAAGTTATTCGTACATGTATGTTGATGAACGTTGACTGATACAACTGGTGTATTTTTTGTGTGCAAACATCAGAGGTTTGAAGTCCCTCGGTATTTCGAATACCTAAACCTCACACATTTTCTCTTGCACTGTCCTAGTGTTATGTACTTACCTTCTGTACCTACAGTAATATTTAAAGTCTAGGCAGCTGTATCGATCCTAAGGTGAACATAAGCTATTGTAATATACCTAAGCTTCTACTGAATAGTATAGTAGCTAATGATGGAGCTTTGGGCAGATCTGTGAAAAGCGTTTCCATATTTTTTCTATTTTTACTACAACCTTAGATACGTCTCTTTATCTATGTTTTTGTCTTCCGTAAATTTGAAGATCTCAAGATCTCACTTCTCGCTCTATATATATATATATATATATATATATAATGTTACGTGTAGGCTCGTACAAAAGTAACAAAAGAAAAGAGTGAAGTCAACAAGCTTTGTAAATTTAACAAAATAATCTATTTCCCTAGAAAACAAGATAAAAATATGAAATCGGACTTACGGTTTGTGAATATAATCCAAATATTAATCCTAGAATTGAAAAATATAAGTCCTATCACTAAACAGTTCTAATTGAATCCAGGTTCGAATC